>LOJH01000546.1:9357-38575 GCA_001685095.1 Ellobius talpinus | reverse complement strand
AAGAGGCTAGAACTAATGGGCCAGGCAGTGTTTAAATGAATATAATTTGTGTGCTGTTATTTCCGGCTAAGCTAGCCGTGCGGGGAGCTGGGCGGGACAAAAAGCAGGCCTGCTCGCCCCATCACTACACATATGTTCTCTCTCTCTCTCTCTCTCTCTCTCTCATGTATGCACACACGCACACACACACGCACACACACATGAGTGAGCAGCATTGTATCTATGAAAAAAGTCAAGAGGAACAGAAATATCGAATTCATTAAAAAGAGATGCATATTAAAATTTTAACTTTAAAAAAATGATAAATTCTCAAGTTTCTTATAGGCAGCATTTGAAACTTAGATACTTACTGACTTCTTGAGACTTCTCAAAAAATAGTAAAGCCACTATACTTCCTCAACTTAGCATATTCCTTTCAGTCATATATTTATACCTAGTTAAAATAATGTGTCTCTATACATACTACTATAGCAACTATTCATTTTCCACTGTGAAATATAGTTAAATTTAGAAGCAGACAGTTTCTAAGATTTCATTTAGCCATGCATGCAGTTACAAATTCTAAAAGATGATAAGGTCTAATTTCATTTTGTATAAGAACATAAAAAGGCTAGACATAGATATTTCTGTAATTAATAGATGAATATTTGTCCAACATGCTCTCTGAATCACTTTGCTATACATTTTACATTTGAAATTATAAGTAATCATCTCCCTTTCCCTTACAGAATTTTACTTCCCTGAAAGACAGGAGATATGATCATTATATTCGTCAATATGAATTCCAAGTGACTTGAAACAATATTCTTAAATATTGAAAGGAAAATATCCATCTTTTTCTCAAACATGAACAATCATATTTTTCCTATTTCTAACAAGTTACCATTACTATATTACATAGTTCCATGGCTATTTCTTTTCTCAAGTGTCTTATCAATTTTATTAGCATTAAAAATAATATAAAATATTTGTTATTTTATTATAACCATTTCTTTTTATATCTAATGTTATATTTCCTTCACTTCTAACATAAAAAGCTCATAGGAATTAATTATATTATCCTTGGCACATATGTGATCTATGACATATGAGGATCAAGCTTTAACTAGGTTCCATTGAGAAGGCAAATATCACATTTGTCTGATTAAATGATTGAGTGAGTAATTCAGACTAAAAGCCATTTTCTGTCTTCCTGTCTAATCTGAAGACAAGAATAGGAAGTGTGTCTTTATCCTTTCTTCTAATGTCAATCATGTGGTTGGGGTTACAAATGGTGTGCAAGGAAAGTGTGCTAAACCATTGAGCTAAGATGGAGCAGCAATAGGTGACAAGAAGGAATTTGTCTGAGAAGCAAAATGCAAGACCGAACATGTACTGCAAGTCAGTAAAAGAAAGACTCAGTAGTTTCTGTTTAAGAAGTGCAATAAAAGATGAAAGGAGAAAATTTGAAACTTGTCTTTGTAATGGCCGTTGGATTTAATCTTATGTAGGGTTTGGACATACATGTTTGTAGAATCTGAAATAAATGCTTCCATGCCTCAATTAATTTTTATCCAATTTCTCATGATTCTATTATTTTTTTTAAATTCTTTCAACTTTACCAAAATTCTGTCATGATTATTTGTGTAAATATATTTTGTCAGTTAAAACTAATCTATTTAATTTTTTAAATCATGATATTTGAATAGGATCTAACTATCTGTTTTTTTCTTTCACAGCTTTTTTATGTAAAGTTTTCTCATATCCCTTCTAAAAGTAATACTTCTATATTTCCTAATGCTTAGTTATCTTTGCTTTGTCAAAATAGGATGCATTAATTTGGAATTTGTATAGAAACAGATCTCTAATTGTTCATCTGTATATCTTGGGAGTAAAATACAGAGATTAAAACTATAAAAACATAACAATGTTTTATTCAAATAATGTTTTATGAATAAGTATAATCTTAGGTAAATAATACATTTTCATTATAAAATAAATGCAAAATAATAAAAGATGGCATAAGATTAACATCAACTGGTCTTTACTAAGTGAAAAAGGTAGTAGTTGTTTTAATATAATTCCAATCACTGAATCATATTTGTATCACTTGGAAAAGAGGCTAGTTTGAAGATGTTGCAAAGACAATATTACTGAGAATCAAAGGCTAGATGATGCATTCTATAAAATCCTGATAGATGCCATTGACAACACAGAAATTTTTGACCCAGTCTTTACTTGGACACTTCAACAAGTTAAAGATTCACTGTATGCCAAAGCTGAATTTAGACTTTTCAGACATGAGTATTTTTAAATATTTGGAGTTCTGTAATGCAATTGAATTTTCTGATGACCTTTGATGGATCTCTGGCATTTATATATCGCATCATTCTGTAATGTATCTGCCTCACTTCATTACCAAGTAGTCAATACAAAAACATGGAGCAAATATTAATGAGATACAGCAGAGTTCACCTCAGTGTTTTAGAATTAGGTGATCTGTATGAGTGGAAAGGGGCTGACATGCTTAGCTTGTTACTACCACATTCTGACCTTCCCTTATGGACATGACTACCCAGACGTTAGGGTTATTGAAAGATCAAGTTTTTCTCTTTTTTGTTTACCTTCATTTAACTCTTTCTGCTCTAAATTATTTAAGGTCAACTGTTAGACAGTGGTGAGCATAATAGCAAATGACTAGAAAGGAAAGTATGTACACACACAATAAATACATGTAAAAACAGGACTAAAGTATAATATATTTATAAAATAATAAAAATTGATATTCTATGTTTTTATAATTTGTATATTAATCCAATTTTTACTGTCCCATATGGTATACAACTATTGCCAGATAGTGACATTCTAAACACTATATTATAAAACAACTTATTTTGTATTATAGAATATCATTTATAACATGAATTCATAATTTAAACTTGAAGGTAACACTTTATTATACAAAGAGTAACCCACACAAGTGGTGACAGGTGTATACTTACTTATAATTAAAAGCAATTAATTTAGCAATTTAATTGCTACAGTCCTACTAAATATGTTAAACTGATTGATAAATACATATAGCTATTGGTTACTTTAATGGACAGTAAAGATATGGAATATTCCACTTTCTAAACATCCTTCTAGTCAGGAGTAACTGAAAATCAACCCAAAAGAAAATAAAGGAATTACAATACTGATTTTAGCTGTGAATAAATAATGAATGTCAATGTAATAAAGTACAGGAGGGTTGGAAAAGCAACACATACTGAACATGCAGAAAAGTGGACGGAAAAATGTTGCACATGTACACAATGGATAACAGCTGTTAAAAGTGGCAATATAAAATTTGCAAGCAAATGGTTGAATGAGGCAATCTAGATCCAGAGGACAAACATGATATGTACTGACTTATAAGTGTATTAGCTTTAAAGTAAATCATAATCATACTATAATCCAGAGACCCAGAAAAGTTAAGTAACAAGGAAATCTAGAAGGGAGATGCATGGATCTCCTTGGGAGGGGAAAATAGAATATATTGAATATATTTTGCAGGTGGACATGGGGTAGGTAGAAATATGAATAGGAGTGACCAGGTTGGGGGAAAAGGATTGAGGGAGAGAGTATGGGGAGAGATGACTGGAATTGCAAGGCATTTTGAGGTGAGAGGGTTATGTGGAAATGTAGTACAATAGAAACTCCCATGATTTTAGGATGAACCTAATGAGAACTACTAGTAATGGACATTATAAAGCCAGAACTGACCATCTTCTGTAGCCAGAAAAGGCTTCCTGTGGTGGAACTTGGGCACTGATACAGGTCACAAAGTCTTTGACCTAAAATCTGTCCTGTGTGCAAGATATGCCAAAGAAACAGTAGGACAGAATTTATTAGAGTAGTCAAACAATGTCTGATTTTATTTAAGACCCACCCCACAAGATGGAACTCATGCCAGAAACTGTTTGCCTAACCAAGAACCAAATATTACATAGCTCAGAGTTTTAGGGATAAAGGAAAACTATGGGCCTTAAAAAAGTATCAATAAAATGACTCTTGATGATATTCTATTATACTCATAGATCAGTGTCTTATCCAGTCATCATCTGCAAGCCTCCTCCAGCAGAATTTAGGAAAAGAGGCAGAGAGCCACAATCAAACTGGTTGTACAGCGAGTCTAAAGAGGATGACGCCATTGAATCCCCCCATCCCACCCAAAGCTCAGGGAAACTTGCAAAAATGAAAATAGAAAAGCTGTAATGCCCAGAGATGATGGAGGACACCAGGAGAACAAGGCACACTGAATCAACTAAACAAGATGATAATCTTGAAGCTTCATATAGATATAATACCCTCAGTCTTGTGGGATATGAGAGAAGAAGAAATTGAGAGCTCAAGCAACTGGCTAGTTAGCCCCAGTGTCCTCAACAGTGGGCAAAGAGAGAAACCCTGCATCGAACAAAATAGAAGGCAAAGACAAAGATGTGCAGCTTTCCTGACACTCTCTATGACAATAAACAGGCTCACACAAACACAGACAGTACACACATACATACATACACAGACCACACACACACAAACACAAACAGATATACACACACAGACACACATAAAATAATACACACAAGTCCACATACACCATAATGAACATAGACATACACAAAAATTCTTAATACAAATACAGAAAGAATTTTCTCTATCCTGAAGAAATTTAGAACTTGAGAGTAGCATCATTTTACATAAAATATTTCATGCATGGCTTCCTACTATTAACCTCCATTTAAAAATGAATTTTCACTGATTATTTAAATTATTCCTGACTGAATCTGATGTATAAAAATACAGTTGTGTCTGATGTATATATTTATTGTAGAATACAAATGCATTAGCAGAATAAAATAAAAATTCTTGTGCAGAGATTGACAACAGTGGAACAAGTCATTGAGAATGTTGTAGTAGCTACTATTCATTCAAATATCATTGAGATAGCTCTGTCTTAGTTGGGGTGTTATGAAATATCATGACCAAAACTAACTTGATTAGAAATAGCTTTGCTTTTCTAACACTTCTGCATTACTGTTCCTCATTGAAGAAAATCAGGACATGAACTCAAGCAGGAACCTGGAGTCAGGATCTGATGCAGAAGAAATGGAGGAGTGCTGCTTACTGGCTTGCTCCTCACGGTGTGCTCACCTGTTTTCCTATAGAATACAGGACCACTGTCCCAGGGATGGCATCATCACAGTGGTCTAGACCCTCATCTGACCTTTGTCACCTTGACACAAAATAAATCACTTCAATTAAAACCTTTCCTTTCATATTTATCCATAAGATGAAATATTCATATTAATATCACAATATAAAGCACAAATAACTTTAACAGTCCCAAATTCTTTACAAATTCAAACTTGTTAAAAGTTCAGTCTCTTTAAAAATCTAAAATATCTCTGAATGATCAAATTTTTTCAAATATGGGCTCCCGTAAAATAAGAAAAAAAAGTTATGAATAGAAAGTAAAATACTTTATTTCAGGTCAGAATAGCCAGAGCACATAACCTGAATAGAGCAAAATCAAACTCCAGCTGTATAAATAACTTAGTATCTAATATCTAGGATCCATTTGAAATTTCCGGGGCTCCTCCAAAGGACCTAAACTGCTTCTCTGGCTCACCCTCTACAACACACACACAACTAGTCTTTTAGGCTTCACTCAATGGCTGCTTCTGTACTTGGCAGCCCACCCATGGTGGACTCATATCTCTAAAATGCTGGGATCTTGTATTGAAACTGGGGGGCACTTTCATCACTAGCCACTCCTGGGTTCTCTCTATGGTGCCATGCTTCAATGTCTCTCCACAGTCCCATCAATTCTGGTGCTTCAATCACTATTCGGGCTGTACCTTCACCAGTGGCCTCTCCTGACTGCTTACAGTGCCCAGCCTCAGTTGTTATCCATGACCCCTTTATATATTCAAAAACATTACTAGATAGAAGATTTTTTTGCAATGTTGCAATCTTTGCTGACTCTGGAACACAACCTTTGTATGTTGACCCTATCCCCTTCTCTACTAATCATTAATTAAGAAAATGATCTACATGATTATCTACAGCCAGGTTTTATAGAGGCATTTTTTTCAGTTAAGGTTTCCTCCTCTCAGATGTCTCTACCTTGTTTCCAGTTGACATAAAACTAACCAGCACAGGCCCTTAACTTAAAGGAAGAACTGAAGGATCTCAGGATGCCACATTTTCCTGAATTAAGCCTTACTTCTCTTACAATTCATTTGTTAGAACAAACTATCATAAGACAAATGAGGAAATGAGGAAGTGCAGAGCAGACTATTCACCTGTTGTCACCTGTATGAGCCAAACAGATTTCACAATCAGTAGTTGTCCAAAATGAACACATATTTGTTAATGGAAGAGCTGGCAGTGTTTTGTACAAGCTGGGCTCCAGAAATTAATTGTGAATATTAAGAATAATTATGAACAGGGTCACAGCTGCACTGATTTATTTTTCCCCTAGGCATTATGAGCCCATTTTTCTTCTATATAACTAAAAAGCAGGCATTTCAGAGCACAGCATGAAAAACCTGCCAATTCATAATGAACCTATACAAGTAAGACATCTGTTTAAGACTCCATGACTTTAGTCTTTTCATGATTGGAACATGCCAAATTTTAAACACCATATGAAGCACTAAATTGTTCTGGCTCACCTTATTTCATTAGTTTATATTTTTAAAATATCATCTAAATTAACATGTTAATCAAAACTGAATAATTGCTTTACATGTATTTAAGGTAAAGAGAGAAATCTAGCAATTTAAATTTCAAGTCAAGTCTTCTGCCTTATAGTTGTAACAAAAGCAACCATGAGAAAATCATTTTTACAGATTTTACCAAAATTATTTTCTATATTTATTCTTACATAGACAAACACACTCACATGGTTATGAGTCCCACAAAAGCACAATGTTGTCAGCTATAACATATATGCAAAGGTCCTGGGCAGATCCATTCAAGCCCTTTATTGCCACTCCAGTCTCTGTGAGCACAAATGAGCCCTACTTAGTCGATTCATTGGGCCATATTTTCCATGTGCCCTCCAACTTCTCTGACTCACATAATTTTTCTTCTCCCTCTCCTGTATTATTTATTAGGCTAATATAATCATGGACTGTTGACAAAAATAGAAGAAAAGACAATACCTGAAAGGATTTATTGAAGTCATGGGAAATGAGAAATTTCTTCCAATGTTATATCAACTTTTTAAAATAAACTTTGCTTAAACAGTTTTAAAACACAGCGCATTCATTCCTGTCTAAACCTGAGATTTCTATTTCATTTTGTAACTTTTATAATTAAAAATAGATCCTTTTGCACAAATTAAATTCTGAGCACAATGTTTCCTTTCTTTACTTTTTCCAGTTTTTCTGCACCTCCCCTGTACTCTGGATTTATTCCCTTCCTAATAGAAAACAACAGGAATCAAAGAGATAACCATTAAATATGACAAAGCAAAATAAAATAAGATAAAACAAAAACCATCACATTAAAGCTGGGCCAAACAACCCAGAAGAATTAAAATATACCAAGATTAGACATAGGAATCAGAGACCCACTCATTCACACCTTAATATAAAGGCAGAGGATCTGGTGAAGACCCTTGTCAACACTCCCTGCTTTAATCCTTGAGTTCATATGAACACTGCTCAATTGGCTCATTTGTCCTTTTTCTTCTGATATCATCCATCCTCTCTAGATCTTCCACCCTCCTGCCTCCTTTTCTTCAGAGTTCCATAAACTTTGAGGAGCACATTTGATGGAGACATCCCATTTTGAGCTATGTATACCAAGGAGTCTCTCTTTCTGTGTGTGTAATGTCTACCTAGGTGTCTCAGCATCTGTTTCCTTTTGATGAATTTGATCATGACTGAATAAACCACAGATGTGAAAACATAGGAGAATATGACACAGAGACGTTTTATTGATAGCCCTTCCTTCCTTCCTTCCCTCCCTCCATCCCTCCCTCCTTCCTTCCTTCTTTCCTTCTCTTTCCTTTTTGGCCATTAGTGTTCGGTTTTACTCTAGGTCTCTGGGCTATTTAGTCTCTGGGTCTTTGTAACTCAAGTAGGGTTGGGTATGGTTCCATCTTATATAGTGGGCCTTATATTTAAATCAATTCAGACATTGGCTGGTTACTCACACAGGTTCTGAGTCACCACTGACCTAACATATCTTGCAAGCTAAACAGACTATAAGTAAAAAGTTTTTGTGCCTGTGTTCCTGTTTATGTTATCTTTTTGGTAGCCTTCAGAGTATGTTCCTAACCAAAGACATTAGAATGTTGTAGTTGCTTTATGTAGTCACCAGCTTGACCGCTTCATGTTTCAGGAGTTGTGTGGGTGTTGTCTTCAGCAATGGGGTCCCTCTGTCAGTTTGTAGAGAGCAATTCATTTTCTTGGCAACATCTTAGATTGTTTGTGGATTTCTTCGGGAACCCCTTGACCAACAATTCATCTGAATTCAACCCAATCCTAATACTGGAATTCTCATTTGGTGACAAGAGATGACCATTTGGGACTCTATTTCCCCATTATTAGGAAACTTTATTTGGATCACCTTCATATATTTTAGGAAGTTTCTACTAACATAGGTTTTCATACCAGTCTCAATTCGAACTGTTTCTCCTTGCATTCCTTTCCCTCACCCCTACCTTTCTTATCCCTCCACATCTGATCCTCCTATTCTTGTCCTTCATGCCCCTAGTCTATCCATAAAAGCTAATTTGTTCCTCTTTCCCAGGGAGATCCTTATTTCCCTGATAGTGCCTTTGTCTGTATCTAAATTCCCTGGGTCTATGGATTATAGGTTGGTTATCATTTATTTTATGACTAATATTCAAGTGTAAGTGAGTATATACCATATTTATCTTTCTGGTCTGTGTTACCTCAATCAGAATGATTTTTTTCTTGTTTCGTTCATTTACCTGCAAATCATGATAGCATATTTTAAACAGTTGAGTAATACTCAATATTGTTACTGTACCGCATTTTCATTACTCATTTTTTTGTTGTGGGACATCTAACTTTTCAGTTTCTCTTTCCAGTTTCTGGATGTTATGAAGAGAGTAACAATGAACATATAACCATGTGTCACACATTAAACAGGTAACACTATGTGGAAATCCCTTTTGTTCACCTTGACATGTCAATTCGTGTTTTCATTATTTTTATTTTAGCAACCATATAGTTGAGAATTCATGAGAGCATATTCTTTGTTATTTATACAAAACCCTATACCACAGCAGACACTCTGAACCAGTGGGTCTTAAATTTTTCCATCCCCTCTTCTGTGATTTTTCCCCAGTCTTAGGTCAGGAATTGTGTTGCATATCTATAAGCTTTGCTAATATTTTGGTACTTGAAAGCATTTACATTTAAGGAAGTTCATAAGCAAGTGCATACAATAATTTTTCAATTAATGTGTTAAAATAGTAAAAATAAGGAAGTCTGAGATGAAGAATATTTGAATAAGAAATCTGAAGTCAAAACACATTTAGTTTTCTCAACTTTTATAAATAATGAGATATGTGAGAAATAATAATTAATATATTGGCATAAACAAAAAATATAGGAATAAAAGAAAATTAGAGAATGGGTCTTATTGAATAAGAGAAGGAAATGTGGACCTAAAAGCATAAAAATATAATTAAATAAAAATTGTTATAACAAGAACAGTAACAGCAAAGGCCACCATTAAACAGAGGCAAGTAAAAATTTTCAACTGTAGCATAAGACCAGATACACATGTTTAACAATGTAATTAATTGAGAAGCCACAATGCACTTAAAATATAGGGAAAAATTGGAATGAAAAAGACCCATACACTAACAGTATAAATGATAGAGAAGTTTAATACACTCAGAAATGTAAGGAAAAGAGAAAAGAGACCTAACAAGTATATTCCATGTGGGAGAGAGTGTGTTCTGAAAAGTGGAACATGAAGTCTCCCATAACAGGTTGTGGAAGGATTCTGGGAGAATCATAAAACAGGAGCACTGAGTTTAATGATTTGTACATCAAATAATCACCTTGATGACAAAAGTCCACCGAGTCGGAAAGATAGATACTTTCTAGACTTCAGAATGACTAGGTCATTGTACTGCATGGCATTCAAATCCAAGTCCACTGAAAAGAAAAAGACTTTATTCATGTTTTGGATTTCTTAGCAGGAAAGAGGGAAGGGAAGAGAGAGAGATGATACTGAGAGGCAGAGAGGGGGCTTAGATTTACAAACAATAAAACAACGCCTTTAATTACAGTGTAAATTCTAATTGGTTTTAATAATTAAAAAAAAAACCCTGAGTCAAATATAGGGGTAAATGCTGAAAGATCAGACAAACAGCCACTAGTTCTTTTGTTTACCAAATCCTCAGACCAAATGGGCTATCCTGTCTCTAGGAATCCTCAAACTAAATACCTCCAGCTCCTATCTCCTCCTGTCTTCTATTCCTCTCTCCACCCTCCTGTATCCCTTCCTTCTCTACCTCCCTAGTGTTGGGATTAAAGGCCTGAGACTCCCAACTGGTATTACAGGTGTGAGTCATCACCAACTGGCTCTGTTTCCATTTTAGACTGGAAAAATCTCCTGTAACCCAGGCTGACCTTGAATTCACAGAGATCCATCTGCCTCTGCCTCCCAAGTGCTGGATTTAAAGATGTGTGCCATTACTCCCTGGCTCCTATAGCTAAATAGTGGCTTGGCTGCGCATCCTGATGTTCAGAAAAACTTTATTTGTTAGATCATGAACAAAATGTCACCATATGTACTCCTCAAAGCTGAAAGACACTCAGAGATTCTAGCTTCCAGATATAAAATGTATATTTTTCATATTTAATTCATTTGTTGGAAGGATTTGTTGTTGCACTTCTATGAAAATTTAGTAATATGTCTACTTGAAAATGAGAAATATAATTCCAGATTTCCTTTTTGTCTCCTTTTATCTTTTGTGGTTAAGATGAGGACAGGGGCCAAAAAAGCTGTACATATTGACCTGTAGGTAGAATATATGTATCTCACTTTATAATCTACATACTCAGATAAGCCTTTAGACAAGTAGAGAGTTTATTCTACTTCCATGGTGAACCATACACTCTCACTCTCTGTGGCACTTTCGGCATCTCAAGCATTCAATTCTGTTGTCCTCACTTCAGAGTCAGCTCATGATTTTCACTACACTTTGTTGAACAAATAGAGGAATCTAAAAGGAACTTATATCTTCTTCCTCCACTGATAAAACAGCCAATTTATCTAAACCTCAATTGTTTATTATCAAATAAATGGAGAATTCCTCCCTTTCTTCATCTGCCTTGATATAATCTTTATTGTCTTTGTTAGGATTCTGCTCTAAGGTTAGTATAGCACTGTACCTCAACTTTCATTCCCACTTTACCACTTAACACTATAAACTTACTTGGTTTTATAATCTACATATTACATCATCAATATGTGCCCCATTTGCATTGCTTTTCTAAATTCCTCACTAATTCTCCTACTTCCTTCAGTTTCTACCGTTCTGCTCTTCTAGCTGCCTGTCCTTTAACTTCTTAGCAGGTATTTTACCAAAAGTGAGTTCCTTATCTTGGATGCATGGATCGCCCAGGGAAGGGGAATTAGATGAGACTTCCTGAGTAAACTGGGGGCAAGCGCAATGAAAAAGCAGAGAGGATGGGAGATGAGAATATGAGGAACAGGATGGTCAAGGGGGGAGAGGAACAGAGTGGGAGAGCAGTCAAAGGGAGATCTTGATAGAACCACTATGGGGTTAGGGAGAAACCTGGTGCTAGGGAACACAAATCCATAACAATGATCCCAACTAAGACTCCTAGCAATAGTGGAGAGGAAGCCTGAACTGGCCTTCCCTAGTAACTAGATTGGCAAATAACCCAACTATCACCATAGAGCCTTCAGCCAACAACTGATGGAATCAGGTGCAGAGATCCACAACCAAGTACCAGTCCAAGTTCTGGAAATGTAATCGAAGAGAGGGAGGAAGGAATATATGAGTAAAGGAGATCAAGATCATGATGGGGAAATCTACTGAAACAGCTGAACCATATACAAACCCATATACACATATGATACACATATACAAACACAAGTGACATCAAATATATATATTTTGGAGAGTAGAGAGAAAATCACTTAGTGGTTAAGCCCACTCATTTTTCTTGAAGAGGACCTGGATTCAGTTCCCAGTACCACTTGGAACCTAGCAAATAGGCATAAGTTAAGTTTCAGAATATTTATCATACATTTCTGGTCTCTGCAGATACAAGATATCAATCACCCATGCAATATACTTGCATATGTACTGGTAAAATACTTATATACATAAAGTAAACAAAACTTTTTAAAATGTAAAATATCTGAAAAATGTATATCATTTTATTGAATAAACTGACATATTTTTGCTTGCATGACTATAAAATCTCTAATATGATGAACACTACTACCTCAAATTAGGTATAGTTCCTTTATATGTAATTATTTTGTAGATTTGAAGATCTTGGGTCTGTAAATGTACTATTGCCTTAATAGATAGAGAACTAAGTCAATATTCAATTTGTCTTGCTAAGGTTTAATTTGTATAATAACAGGCAGCAAAGAGCTTTAGGCCTATGGGAAACATATCAATTTTTCATAGTTTGAAAGTTTGAATCACTTTTCTCTAGGGAAGAGAACTTTGATAAGTTTTTAATTTCAAGAGGTCAGACCAAAATATGAGCAATACTGAATTGACTCAATAGGTTGCCATACATGCATGTGTTTTTGTAGAAATATATTTCCAAATATATACATATCTAAAATAATTAGAGAAAGTCATGAACTTGGGAAAGTAGAGAGGCACATGAATCAGAAGAGAAGTGGGCATAAATGATGTAAGTACAGTATAAAATGTGATTTTTACTTCTTCATTTGCATAGAAGTATGATTTGACAATTTTAAACTTAACTTACTATGAGCATCTGGGGAATCTAGAACCTTAACAAAAAGAAAAATAAACATTCTGAAGAAAACAAAGAAGCATTGACAATGAAGCTTTAAATATGATATACACATTATAATTAACATTAACCAGGAAGCCCCCTTAATTATTAATGTGTTTGGAGTAGCCATTGCCAGTCTCCAGTCAAAGTGTTTCCCTGTCTGTATACATTTCTCTGCAGCTCATTTCCTTGTTTATATACAAAGAGATAAATGTTAAATGCTTTTATCCCTACACAGCAGAGATGAAAGCAAAATAGAAATCTGAGAGTCTACTTGCAAATTAGGAAATGTTTAATCACTGTAAGTCTCTGCTAATTGGCTTATGTTACATTCTCTGTAATCTTAGCCTTCCTAATAAAGCACAATAACTTGTGTTCTTACAATAATGAGTAAATATGTGACTCTTATGTATCTGTGCCCCACATTGTTTTAAAGAGGACTCTAGGTCGTTAAGCATGTGCATTGTAAACCAACACAGAATATGGAGAAACCAGCTAGCATCATCTCTCATGTGAGCACAAAAACATCCTGCTGAGGACAGAATTCATTCTGCCATAGTAATACTCGTCTGTCTCTCCTTGTTAACACAAACTCATTATTACTGTTCTCTTTTGTGGTTTAAGTGGCAAATGCTTATCTTCTTTATTTGTAAAACTGACAACCATGTGGCTTAAATACTGAGTATTGAGGCAAATCTTTGGTGCCTTAGGGCAAATGGATTATAGTTTCAGAGTGGCTATTGCATTGTAAAACACAAATCCTGATTTTTTGGCTGCTGCTGAAGTGTCCGTTCGTGATGTTCACTCTGATTTACCATATGAATAATGCATGGTAGCATTAGAGAATAAAGAGACCATTAATAGCAGAAGAGTGTGTGAGTTCTATCAGACATCACAAAATTAATATTGTCAGAGCAGCACTCTATTATTACTGAAAAATATGCCTAATTTATCTATTTAGAATTTACAAAATATTAATTTTATGAGTGAGATATATAGAAAATTATGAAGCCTATTCCAGATTGTGCTATTACATAGGCAAAAGTATTGTTGAGGCTCAGTTCATTGTATCATAATTTGGTCTGAGTTCTCCGCCATGTTGAGAGGATGTCAGGGGTTATATGTTCATGTTTCACCTATATTTTTATATTTTGTATTACATACTCTGTAATTACTTATTTGTTTAACTACATACCTACAGCTATTTTAAAAATTCTAATGCTATAATCAGTAGAACTGGGATCAACTTCATTTCTGTTTACTAATGCATTTTTATTCATTAGAAAATCATGGTAGTTGTAAGAAGTCATGAACTGAGATCCAATTCTCGCCTATGGTTTAATTTAACAAATATGATAATGTTGCTTTTGTCACCAAATAATTAGACTTGTTAGTAAATTTATTTTATTATATGTTCATCATAGTTCAAAGCCTATATGGGCATATATACATTTTAAAAACCTTTGATTAAATATTAAATAAAAAGTTTTAATTTGATACACTAAATTACAAGGCTTGTAGCAAATATTTACAAAGTTCAATTTCATATCTTCAGTTCTTTTGTTTTCATTATCTTGATTATGTATTTTTAGTCTGAAGATTTTCAAATGCTTCTTTTTTATTTTATATCCTCCGGCTCAGGCTTTACCCCTTTCTTCTCCTTTGCTTCTAATTTCACTTTTATCTTTCTGTTGCTCATAATATTTATCTGTTTTTTGCTTGGGTGCATTTTATCCCTTAAAGTATTTTCTACACACACCCAAAACTGATGGACACAAATCTTTGGATTCACTAGCAATACCAATTCCCATCGACTTTGAGAATAATAATCTTTCACAATGGGAGATATGTTATACTGGATGGAAAACATTTATTTCTATTGATTCTATTTTATCAATTAGTTTAAAGATACAAACAACTCATGGCTAAAAATAATTGAAACTCAGAGATGTTTCAGCGGTTAAGAGTACTGCCTGCTTTTCTAAAGGTCCTGAGTTCAATCCCTAGCCAGCACATAGTGACTCACAACCACCTGTAATGAGATCTGGTGCCCTCTTGAAGAAGAGACCAGGTCAGTCATGCTCATCAACTTAGACCATGAAACCCAATATGGACAGTTTAACAGAACCGCCATATAAGGGATGCCCATGAATGCTTCAGCATTGCCAGGGCATAAATTTCAAAAAATATATAAAAATTGGTATACGTTACCTCACTTTTCAGGGCTTGGTAGTTGGATTTTTGCAGCTATCAAGTTCTGTAACCTAAATTGTCATTAAACTTTCAGCCGTTTTCAATCTCCAGAGGACTGTGATTACTGGTAAATGCTTCACATACGGCTATCTCTACAGCTAATAATTTTACACTTACTTTTTAAATTAAAAAGCAATGGGTCTTACCTATCTTCAATCCTATTTCCTTCTTAATTAGTTGCTTTTTATTCTAATATCACTGTATATGTATATGGAAATATTAGGAAACTTGGGTCACCGCTGATCACTTTGTTCACTACACTTAATAGTCACCAACCCTTTAATAATAAGATATTTTTCATTCTCTTAAAAGTGCTACTTTGGCACTATTTTAACACAAATCCAATCATCAGTTTGGTGTTTATTGGTATATTTAGACTTAATCCAAAATACACTTATTTATCCTAGACCTAACCTCTAATATGCTCCAGTTCATTTGGATATATGCTGACAATATATATCCAAATGCTGCTGTGGAATTGAGACACATGGTAAGGAGGGGAGCATTAGAGAAAGAGTAAGGGAGCCCAAAGAATGAGACAAAACATAGACTCTCACTAAGATCTTAGAGAAAGAGATAAAAGAAGTGATTAACCTTTCACAATCAGTGTGCAGCTGAACTTCAATGACAACTAGTAAGGCTTTAGCTAGGTTATAGGAAATAAAAGTAGATTATCTCATTACAAGGACAATTATTCTGCTTATCATGTTGGTGTGATTCAAATTTGAATCCTCCTTCTTGGGAGGAGAAGCATCTGGCTCTCCTTAGGGGCAGTCATGGGCTACATAACTGAAAAACCTTATGGGATAAAACATGATTAAATTGTGAGTAGATCAAAACATTGTTTCTCCACACAGCTGGAGATACCATTCTTTTGAATGAAAGGAATTAGTGTCCATTAATATACCTTTATATTGCTATGACATTTCTCTTCTGATGAGGTAAGTCTAAGATGATAGAGGAGATGGACAGAAATTTGGAAATTTACATAATTTTACCATAAAATTTGGATATAATATTAATTATTTACCAGAAGGGACAAATAAAGGTTATGATAGAGTTTAAATTTCTTTAAATACTTTAGGAGAGGATGTTCACTTAGTTTGAGATAAGAAACCAGACCTCCCTTATATCATTTCTGAGCAATCAAGGATGTTTCTAGAACTGCTTCTTTTGGAGTCATTGCTCTGAGCATTCTGTCAGATTTCTTTCTCCTTCTCTCATAATCCCTTCCTCTAAGGATGTAACCCTAACTCACTTGGAAGCTGGATCAAAATCCAATCTAGTTTACTTGAACTGAATGGGATAGCAGGTTGGTAGTTGGGATATACCTCCAGTGAGTCTATCTAAAACAGCCAATGTTTTTTATTTGTATAGCTGTCTCATAAAACAGGGAATGAATTTTTCCTGGAAGGAGACATTAGGGAAAATTAAGACATAAGTCAGCAGCATTACATCATGATGGTTTTGTAATGGTTAACTCTTTTTTTAACATTTTATTGATTCCATGTGGATTTCACATCATGAAAACTTAACCCAATTCATCTCCTGTCCCTTTGTATCTGCCAGCTGACTTTGCAACCTCCACCATACAATAAAATAAAATTTAAAAGAAAAACCAAAAGCACAAAAACTCCAAAATCATATAAAACCAAAACAGATAAAAAAGCAAAAAAGCAAAACAAAAACAATAAAATAAAAGCAAATCAGAACAGATCTCTACATCAAAGCGACAGGGTGGCCCATTGGGTCTCACAGTATACCGTTTATTCTTTGCTTGTAAGTGTTCATAGCGATGAGTCATTGTTCTGGTTGACTTCTGATGGACCCTCACTGGGATTTCTCTTTATATCCTGCTATTGTCTTGGGTCATGGAGATCCTGTAGCTTTGGATATGCAGGTCCAACCCCTGCACATGCTCTAGCAGTTGATAGATGAGGTGGAGGTTGGGGTGTGTTAACTAAAAGCTCTCTATCAGGTCCTAAGTAGTAGCTCACCTGTTCTCAGTCCTTCAGGGCTGGCTCACCTGCATCCATGCCAGCAGGGTCAGCTCTATTGTGCTGTCCAGGAGTGGTGCAGGGCCCACTATCCTGAGTGCCACTGGTAGTAAGGGGCAGGACCAATTCTCCCTAGGACTACAGCCAGTGAGGGCGTGGAGCCAACTCTGTACAGCCCTATACTCACAGCATTACTGGTAATAGGATCTAGGGACATCAAAACAAACCATGACTTCTGTAGGGTCATGGACCCAGACATGTTTCTTGGCAACAGCCCAGGCCTAGATTCTATGGTACCAGTCCAGATGCTGAGTATCCACATAGACCTCAATGGCAACAACTGACTCAGACATCAGCACAAACTATAGCTGCAGTAGGGCCAAGGACACGGACATGGCACTTGGCCACAGTTCAGTGCCTGATTCTACCATGATCCTTAGTGGTGGCACAGGCCACCCAGATGTGTATGGCCCCAGCAGCAGCTAGATACAAAGAATTTCATGGCTTCAGGTGTAGGCTTATACTACAGGCCTCCATCTGTCTCTGGGTAGCAACACATCCCTCTTAGATCAGCATGGCACATCTCTTGGAAATGGTCATAGGTGGTGTACCAGACTCCAGTTGCCCACAGGGCCCTTAATGGTAACAGGAGCCACACATACCAACACAGATCACCACTGTTGTTTCAGGCCCACGGATCAAGACATGGCCCTTGGCAACAGCCCAGTTCTCGAGATATCACCATGGTCCCTGGGGGCAAGCAAACCACCCATGTCAGCCCTTTCCAATTCCTCACCATTTGTGTCTCTTCAGATTCACCTCTCTTCCCAGCACATAAGCCATTCTGCCTCTTGCTCTCCCATTTCCCTATCCTGTAAACACTTAGGACAATGGTGCCCTACAGCCTAATGTCATAGGTGTGGGGCTGATCATGGCTGATTTCTGCAGGCCTAGATTAAGTGGCCTGGGTTGGAACTATGACTGTCTTCCTTGAGCTTTTCAGGGCCTGTTTGAAATTCATTTCAAAAACAACAACAACAAAAAAAAAAACAAGCATAGTATATGTTGGAAAAGGGAAAAGGGGATTATAAAGTATGAGGAAACCCAAACCCAGAAAGATAAACATGGCATGTATTCATGTTAAATAAATGTTAAGCAAACTACAATACATAGATCTGGAGAGCATAAGTAAAGAGAAGGGGTCTAGGTAGGAAGTATGCAGGGATCTTCCTGGGAAGAGGAAATAGATTAGATTTTATGGGCAGATGGGCACAGGTGGAGACAGGATCAGGGAGATCAGATCAGGGAGTGGGAAGAAGATGGGGTGAAGGGGTGAAGGGAGAGTATATATAATATAATATGTACTTACTCATAAGTAGCTTTTAGACATAAAGCAAAGGAAAACCAGCCTAAAACTCACAGTCCCAGAGAACCTAGACAACAAAGGGGATCCTTAGAGAGACATTCATGAACATAACCTACATGGGAAGTAGAAAAAGACACGATCTCCTGAGTAATTTGGGAGTGTGAGGATCATGGGAGAGGGTAGAATGGGTGGAAGAGAGGGGAGCAGAGAAAAATACATATCTCACAACTTGCATTTTAATTGAGATCTTGCAATGCTTGTCTAAATATAATAATAATAATTCTAGGTTTATTAATGATGCTACACATGTATTGTATTTAGGATTACTACTTCTGTGACAAAACACCATGACTAATGCAATTTATAATAGAAAGCATTTAATTGGGATTGTCTATAGTTTCAGAAGCTTAGTACATGATAATCATGATGGGAAGCAGGCAGTCATGGCAGTGAAGCAGTAACTGATAGTTGGCATCTGTTTCTCAAGCACACAGCAGAGAGAGAGAAAGAAAGAGAGAGACTGGGAACATCATGCACCACAAGTGACAACAGTGACACACTTGATCCAATAAGGCTACTTTATAGAAGCACCACCACTATGAACTAAACATTCAAATATCTGAGCCTATGGAGGCCATTCTTATTCAAACCACTACATGCTAAGAATTTTAGTTTCATATAGAGTAATCTTTCTACTTAATTTAGAAATTGATAACCATACTATAATGATTAAGAAATTGTGCATGTGTGTGTGTGTGCTTTTACATCAGTGTTTTGAAACCTGTAGGCCACAAACCCTTTGAGAGTTGAATCCCCCTTTCACATATCATCTAAGATCACCGAGAAACATAGATATTTAATGTACAATTCATAACAACAGCAAAATAAGTGTAATAAAGTAGCAACAAAAGTAACTATATAGTTTTAGGATACCACAACATGTGAAACTCTATTAAAGGGTCACAGCATTAAGGAGGTTGAAAATCACTGTTTAGATAAATATTTTTTGTTTAAATAAGAATTTTAATGAACTGCTAAGAAATGTTCTATAAAGAGAATTAAATAAGTGTTTGTTTATTTTTAAGAATTTAATAATGAAATGATAAAATGCCTTTATCCTATTATTGGTAACTACTTAATAAAATAACAACTTCCATTTAACTGATTATGATTTTTTCATTATTTAATATTTTTTAATGTTTTTTAGTAAAAATTCATGTTCTCTTTTCAATTGTTTATTTTTACATATTATTAAGGAAATAAGAAAATTGCATATATTAAAAGAATCATTCACCATTTTCTTTTTAATTAAAAACTTTTTCCTTACATAACAACACATGAGGGAATATCTAACACAGAGTATCATTATGTAAAAGTTGTTAAAAGTTGCCAAGCTCTATTTAGATATGACCTCAATAGAATTTCTGTAATAAAATTAATGTGTGCTGATCATCTCTTCATGAAAGAAAATTAGATATATATTTTAATTCTGAGTTTTATAGCTGTCTAATACTTTGATATAAAAGTTTCCAATCTCCTGGACAAGTTTTATCAAGCTAAGACTATTCCTGAAAACTGGAGGCTGCAATAACATCAGTGCCCTTCTTAAAGGCCTGTATTTTGTGGTTTCCTTTTATGAGTATTATGGAGTAATTGTATTGGGGATGAAAAATAAATCTGTCCTTTGTGTACTCAAATATTTACTATGAACTCACTTTTGACTTTTCAATACTGTTTTTAGTTGTACCATTATCCTAGATTGACTGAATATAATTTCTTTTGACATTAAAACTATAACTCAGGTGTTGGTAGTGTGATTGTAATGCTAATACTTATACCACATGCATAGCTGTATTATAATCAGTAATAAAAGCATACTGAAATGTTGTGAAAACTCCTCATGACTGCATTATCTTGTGATCTTTGATAACCTTTGTTTCTAGATGAAAGCAGTTTACAATACTGTATCAGTTATAATGAGCACCAATAAACAAGCTGCTTTGCCAAGGGCAACTATAATTCCAAGCAATAAAATTGGATCTATGACACTGTATCTTCTATTCTTCCGTTCAGATTCATTAACTATTGTGGAGATTAATCTTTTTGACACGGTACATTTCTAACCACATTCATGCCAGAATATGTACTCATTAGCATGTTTGAACTCAATAGTTAAACTGACTGGGTTTCCCCCTTGCTTCATAATATCAAACATAATGTGAGAAACAAGCCTTGAGGATTGTGACAACCACAGCACTTAGATATATTTTCTTTATATATGTGTATGTGTTTTGCACACCAAAATGCATATTGAGAATGTACTTATTAAACATATAAAAATCCTACTTATAATTTATTTTCAATTAAGGCAAAGGCAATGATTTTATACATTATTTTAAGCAGCCATGTTTAAAAACCCAATGTATTGTTGTTCTTCTCTTAGGTAATTTTGCATATACATAATAGATAAAGATGAAATTGCTAGATTTAATACCTGGAAGCTTTTTTGTGATAACTTACAGCTTTCATATGTATTGAGTTTTTGAAACAGGGTTTCTCTGTGTAACTGCTGTGGCTTTCCTGGAACTGTATCGGTAGCCTGGAATGGCCTCAAACTCAGAAAGATTCATCTGCTTCTGCCTCTTAAGTGATGGGATTAAAGCCACTGCTGGTTAATAATATTCTTTATGATAAAAAATATTTTTAATCACATATTATTTTCAACATAATATATTGGTGGTCAATTGCAAATACAGAAGAAAAAAGAAAATAAAATGTCATCAGAGATAGTTCATATCAGACATAAAATTATTTATATGTAATTTAGATTAGTAAATCTCCTTTGTCCTTCCTATAATAATTGTATTAGAACAGGCAGAAAACCACAATTCATAAAATACAGAGTTGTAGAGTCTAATCCCAATGGAAGAAAGATACCAAAAGACATGTTAAAATTGATATGGGAAATCTCAGGACCCCTCAACATTTGACAAAGAGCTACAGGCAACTAAGGAAATCTGACAACAGTAGCAGTAGTAATCTTTCCCAGAGAAGAGCGTATTGACAGGTTATCCAGTATTAAGTGGTCAGTCCTGAAAACATACATACAATTAACATTGTACGGAGTAAACAAGCTTTGTTTACATAGTTAAGTATATACGCACACATACACATGTAACAATAATGAAAGAAAAAGAGCCATGGATTTTAATGAGAGTAGGTTTAGTGAGATGTGCAGGGGAGTGATTGAAGAGAGAAAAAAGAAGAGGAGAAATGATATAACTATATTACACTTCCATAAAATGAAAACATAGACAATTTAAGCATTAAAAGTATAGAATTGTTATAGGATTTAGAAATTTTCTTGTAAACTAGCACAGTATAGAGTCTTCCCAGACTTTAATTTTATCTGGATGAATTCCATTTATTAAAGCTTCTGTAGAGGGAAAGCAGATGGCAAATTTGAGGATAAGTAGGTATTTGGACATGACTTGAATGGGCAGTAGAGGAGGAAAAGTAAGAGGAGCTTGCAAGATTCTTGTGTGGGGAAAAAAGGAAGCTTATTTGGCTTGAGTGGTGGTGCATATTTCTAATTCCAGGACCCCAATTCAGTGCCAACCTGGGTTATATAGTAACATGCTGCCAACATAGCAAAAACATATTTTTTTAAAAAAAATATTTTTATTCTGAAGATCTGTAAGAATGATTTGATCTGAAAAATAAATGTGATTTTACTAGCTAAGCAAAGATTAGCCAAAAGTGTGAGGGGATAGGCTATCCTGGCAAAGAGATTATTAAAGTAGTTGATGCAAGACTTCTTAACATTTGAAGAAGTTAAGAAAGGGAACACATCCTCAAATATTTAGACAGAGGGAAAATCATTAAAAGACTTGTTTAATCACTTTTAAATGAGAAAACAAGGACCAGGTTAATGCTAGATTTAGTCCTATGCCTATATAATCGCCTGTGTTATTAAACCTACAAACATTCAGATTCAGTTTTAGAAGGTTGAAAATAGATTGGCAGTATCTGCCTGATACATTCTGAAGAGAGTCATATCAGTTCCATGAGCAGATGTACAATTAATGTGGCTTTTCTGTTGCAGCAGTGAAACTCCATCTTATTTGTTCTACCTGCCATGCTAGAAAAAATCCTGGTTGCATAACTGAAGATTAAAAAAAGATACACTGAATGGGAAAAGCATTATTATAGCAGAAGTCCTTGTTATACATAGAATATTCTTTGGACTTCACCACCAGTAGGCTTTAGTAGAACCAGATAGCAAACTATAAAGATTGTGTTTATTTGTCTTAGCTGTTTTCTACTGCAATGCTAAAACAAAGTGACCATGAGAACTTATCAGAGAGTTTATTTTGTTTACAACTTCAGAAGCTGAGTCCAAGACTATGATTGTAGTAGGAGGCTACTTGTTCATTCATGACTGCTCAGTCCCAAAATAACCACACAAAACTGTATTAATTAAATAACTGCTTGGCCTATTAGCTCCAGTTTTTATTGGATAGTTCTTGCCTCTTAATTTAACCCATTTTTATTAATCTGTGTACCACCACATGGCAGTGACTTACTGGCAAGGTTCCCTCAGTGTCTGTCTCTGGTGGAGCTACCTAGCTTTTTGACTCTGCTTTCTTTCTCCCAGCATTCAGTTTAATTTTCCCCATCTAGCTCTATTCTGGTCTGCTATAGGCCCAAATAAGTTTCTTTATTAATCAATGATAATCACAGCATACAGAGGGGAATTTTATATCATATGATGGCAGAAAGCATGGAAGAAAATAGAAAGGCACAGTAATGGAAAAGTAGCTGAAAGCTTTCATCTGATGCCCAAGTACAAGGCTGAAAATAAGTTGGAAATTCAAGGGGCTTTAGAATTCTCAAGCAGATTCACCTCCAACTAACATACCTCTTCCAATAAGGCCACAACATTTCATAGTCAACTACAAACAGTCCTCAAACTAGGACTACAGAGTTCAAATATATGAGTCTATGGTGGCTATTCTCATTCAATCCACCAGAATACCTCTTCTCTCCAAATTTTCCATGTTCTTTTTTAAACTTCACATTGCTTCCATACCATGTTGTAACTGAAATGCCAACTGTACAACTTGTGTGGTAAAGACAAGATCCATGTATAAACAAATATGAGTTTGCATATACCCTTACTCAGAAAAGAGGTGAAACTGTAGAGATTTAATAAAGTGAATGGAAATCAGAACATATTTTTAATCTATAGAATACTAAGGCAGAGTATGTATCACTAACTTCCAAAATATTTCAATAATTCTCCAGAGTGTAAGTTCCAAGGATAGCCACTAAATAGCATTCCAAGTGAGAAAAGCACCATATTTAATTTCTTCTTGTGGTAACAAAGCACACAATAGAAACACTTTGAGAACTGCAATGCTTTATTTTCCTCTCTTCTTTTACATTTATTAAAACCAAGATTGGTTATTAATAAAGACCTTATAATACAGGCTTTAAGCATGGTGATTAAGAGAGAAAGAGAAGCATCTACAAAGAAAGACACTTGAGAGCATATGGATGTCTCTTTTAGGGAGAGTCATTGACTTCTGTATTTTTTGTTATCAAAAAAGACAGGATTTTATTTTACCATAAAAGATTAAATCAAAGTAATCATAATACTCTATAACAGATATGGGTTGGTAACCACAGTGTGTAGTTCAGACACATTTTTTTGGGAAAGTTTTCTTGTCTTCACAAAAGATATATGTGGATATTCCTCTGGTTTAACTATTTTAGAGACTCAATATATCTCAGCAGCTATCATGGCTTTGTTTTTTTGTTGTTGTTGGTGGTGGTTGTGGTATTTTGTTTGGTTTTGTTTTACATACTGGGCATTGAAGCCAAGGTCTCACAGGAGCTAAGCCAGCTCTCTACATTTAAGTTTCGCTCTTTGCCTTAGCTTCTGAAATTATAGTTCTAACAGTTATCTGTAATGCATATCGGGAGAATTAATACCTACTTCTTTTATCTCTGTTTGGCCATCCCATTGAAATGATGTTTGTAAACTACCAGTTATTTATTGGTAAATAGGATTTTGGAGTTCTTCTTATTCTCAAGATAAAAAAATGCTTGAGAAATTCTGGGGAATAAAAAACTGAGATCAATACTATGAAGATATTTTTGAAAATCATCAAGATAGAAATATAACCATGAAACTAAATCCCATAGTGTATTGAGCCTGCCTTGCGAAGATGTCTCTTGAACAATGCCCTTTGAAAATTCAGTGTTTCGTTACTGAATTGTGCTGACTATTAAACATATGTCTATTTGATATTGATACAGGAATGATTGGAATAATCACTTCATGTGGGAAACAATATACTTCAGGGAAATTATGCAACTTGCCTTATCTATATATCACAGTGTTGCCAGGCTTCAGATTGCTGTTTAACTAAGGGATTTTATTTTTAAATCATGATAGGAAACAAAATGGAAGAATAAGTACCTTATAAGTCAGAAATAAACTTCTAATTAATTTAAATGTTAGCACCTGGGTATTCATGACTAATAATGTATATTATAATAGTCTGATATTACCCTAATGTTTTAAAAAATTAATCTTTAAAAGGACAAATATTTTACATAAAATTTTGAGTTCTTAACTCTTATAAAAAGTATTTGGTTTTACAGCCTAATTTATTGCATTAAATAATTAAAATAAAACTAAATAAAGGGTAATAGCATATAAAATTTAATTACAGAGTTAAATTACTTTGTCAAAAATACAGCATAAATGATGAAAACAAACTGGAATTCATTTACAGCATTCCTGATGGGCATTCTTATCTGTGGGAATACAAATTATGAGCAAGTTCATGATTTCTTCTGTTACGTCAATATATCAACTAATATTTTCACTTAAAACCCTACTTATATGAAAATAGCAATGAAAAGTTTTTGATAATTGGAGATTTATGAGATTTTGGCCAATGAAAATTGCCCCCTACCAACTGTTTATCTTATAGGTATCTCCCATGTTGTTTTTATTTGGTTATCTGGAAAATTTAACATCTTATCAGGTTTATAATGAAATGACATTTGCATTACATTCCTAAAATTTATGACTGCTGTAGTAAGGAAACAACTTTATTAATAAAACATCTACCATGTATTTTCTATCTCATACTCCTCTTTTTATAGCATGGAGGTTTTGGATGGAAAGGCAAAGTACCTAAGTGGTGAGTTTGGAAGGAGAATTTGATTATTTATAGTCTTGTCCTGCACTCTTTATCTATTCTTTAAATGTTTGCCAACCATAACAGCATGAAAGCTATTACTTGGGACAATATTAGGAAGTATTTTTCATGCACCTACAGCTGTGTTTTTCATGCAAATATTCTCAACAGAAGGAAGTATTTTTGCCATGCTAGCCTTAGTTATATGTTTGAGTGTGTGAGTATATGAGCATTTGTGTGGAAAACTTAGGTGTCAGTTTTACTGGTCTTTCACTTGTTTGGTTAGAATTACCCCAACATATTTGTTTTTTGAGAATATTTTAAAGGATGTTATTTCTCTGATTTCTTTCTCAGTCCTATTATAATTTTTCTATAGGAGAGCTAATGACTTTTTTTGTATCCTGCTACTTTCTGAAGATGTTTATCAGCTGTAGGAGTTACCTGCCAGAATTTTGGGGGTCACTTATGTATACTATCATATCATCTGAAAATAGCAAAAGGTTGGCTTCTTCCTTTCCAAATAATATCCCCTTAATCTCTATCTTCTTTTGTTGTCTTACTGCTTTAGCAAGAACTTGAAGTACTATATTGAATAGATACAGAGAGAGTGGATGGCAATGTCTTGTTCATGATTTTAGTGAAATTGTTTTGAGTTTCTCTCCATTTAATTTGATTTTGCTTTTGGCTTGCTGTAATTTGCTTTTATTTTGTTTAGATACATTCCTTGTATCCCTGATCTCTCCAAGATCTTTATCCTGAAGGGGTTTTTAATTGTATCCAAGGCTTTTTTCATCATATGAGACAATGTCGTGGTTTTTATTTTCTCTCAGTTTACTTATATGGGGCATTACATTGACAGATATTCATATATTGGATAATCCCTGTATCCCTCTGGTATGAAGGGACTTGATCATGGTGAATCATTTTTTTTTGATGTGTTCTTTGATTCAGTTTGCCAGTATTTTAATGAGTATTTTTGCATGAATGTTCCTGACAGAGACTGGTCTGTAATTCTCTTTCTTTGTTGAGTCTTTATGTGGTTTAAGTACCAGGGTCACTGTAGCCTTGCAAAGAACTTGACAATGTTACTTCTGTTTATATTGTGTGGAACAATTTGAGGAGTGTTGGTATTAGCTCTTCTTTGAAGTTCTGGTAGAATTCTGCAATGAAACCTGGGAATTTTTTTGGTTGGTTGGTTGATTTTTGATGACTCTTCCTATTTCCTTAGAGTTTATGGGTCTATTTAAATTGTTTATCTGGTCTTGGTTTAATTATTGTATGTGGTACCAATCCAGAAAATTGTCTATTTCTTTTAGATTTTCTTATTTTGTGGAGTACACATTTTTGAAGTATGACCTGATGATTCTCTGGATTTCTTAGGTATCCATTGTTTTGTCCTCCTTTTCATTTCTAATTTTGTTAATTTGGATAATTTTTCTCTGCCTTTCAGTTAGTTGGATAAGTGTTTGTCTATCTTTGATTTTCTTGAAAAGACGGATCTTTGCTCCCTTGATTCTCTGTATTGTTTTCTTTGTTCTATTTTATTGACTTTAGCCCTCAGTTTGATTATTTCCTGCCATCTAGTCCCCATGGGTGAGACGGCCTCTTTTTGTTCTAGAGCTTTCAGGTATACTGTTAAGTCGCGAGGGTGCAATTTCTCCACTTTCTTTATGTAGGTACTTAGTGCTGTGAACTTTCCTCTTAGCACTGCTTTAAGTGTCACAGAGATTTGGGTTTGTTGTGCATTCATTTTCATTAAATTCTACGAAGTATTTAATTTAATTTCTTTCTTGTTATATTGTCTCCATAGGTTTGTGAATTAATATTAGGATCTTCAATTCAATTCCATAGGTCCACCTATCTGTTTTTATGCCAATACCAAGCATTGTTTTCTATGGTTCTACAGTAGAGCTTGAAGTCAGGTATGGTGATGCCCCTGGATGTTCCTTTATTGTACAGAATTGTTTTGGCAACCCAGGATTTTTGTTTTTCCATATGAAGTTGAGTGTGTTTCTGTCTGTTTGTTTATATGGTGGATTACATGGACAGATTTTCACATGTTGAAGCACCCCCACATCTCTGGGATGAAGACTACTTGGTCATGGTATATTTTTAAGTTCTATTTATTTAGATATTTCTTTTTTAGAAACATACAGTGAAAATATTTTATAAATGATCCTTAAATGTTTATTGTTTTAAAATGCTTTTCAAATCATTATTCAGAGATTCATCTATTTCTCTTATATGTGAAATAAGTAAAAGGCTTCATGATTTTTTAATTCACATTTAGAAATAACTAATGAGAATGTCCATTGCCATAATGAAAATTCCAGATAAATGTTCCCGTTGATTGCATGTGTTTCTTTATGATATGTGCATATTTGTAATTTTTTAGATATGTTTTTATTTGTGTCTACGGGCATGCATATGCCATAGATCATATGTAGTCACCAGAGAATAACCTGACATGGTCTCCTTGGTCTTTGCTATCCATGATTTTGCAGCAGGATTTTTTAAGCCAATGTATAGAGAAATCCAAGTGATTTTTCTGTCTATGCTTAGAGTCTCCTTTGAGTTACATAAGGGTAATAGATGCATACCAAAACACAAGCTCTTACATTGGCTCTGGAGATTCAAACTCGTCCCATGCTTCCATAGACAGAGATATAATGGCTAAGGAATATTACAAGGCCTATAACTCTGCAAACAATCTTTTTATAGGGTCAATATTGGTCTATATATTTTTTAAGTTATCATTCCATGTAAGATTCCTGGAGATAGATAGCATAAGTGATGCAAATATTGTATACTGTGACAAATGCTAGAAATAGAATTAAACACTAGCTAATAAAATCAGTTTTTTGGTTCCCCATGTAAGAATGCTGCAAGTAGGAGCAGAGATTTTAAACAAATTCTTTTCCAAAGTTAAGGTGGTAGATTCTCCATGAGGGAAGACTTTAGTCTAATTGGAAAACATTAGGTACTTAGCATTAGGTCATATGAGTATTTTTGTGGTGAAGATATACGCACAAACTTTATACCATTAATTAAAAACCATAATAAAGTCTTATTGTCTAAACTATATATTTTTGTAATGTAAAATATAGTTTAATGTAGAAAGATTAGTTTTTGTTTTATATAGTCCAATTCATTTTGACCTAGTAATTATTAATTGACTTGATTATAGCTATACTATCTTTCAATCAGTTTCAAGTTTAAAACCATAACTTTTTTCTTTTATTTATTTATTTATTACAGATTACCACCTCCTCCCATTTCCCTCCCACTCCCCCAACTCCATCTCCCCCTCCCTCTCCAGTCCTAAGAGCAGTCAGTGTTTCCTGCCCTGTGGGA
>LOJH01000545.1:22379-60268 GCA_001685095.1 Ellobius talpinus | reverse complement strand
CTTTATTAACCAATGAAAGTAACACATAAGACAGATGACCCTCCTACATCAAGAACTATTTTAAAAATATATGACTAAAACATTCAAGTCCTTATTTCTATTTTAATTTTGTTAGTATTTATTTAATATATTATCCAATTAACCTTAAATAAATACTTAAAGAAAAGAAAAGTCTTTGAACCTTTTGGTAATTCTTTTCAGAATCAGGTTGTAGAGGAAAACATTAATGTTTTAGAACCGGCATGAACAGCAGTAGGATTCAGCTTGAGGCCCTTTGTTGTTCTAATATGCACAAGAGCCACACGTACTTGCATATTCGAGATTTGCTGCAGATAGTATTTGTCTATAAAAACATGGATATTTGTAGGCATCACATTTTTAAATTAAAAGTACCAGTTTGAAAATGCATGGTTCACTTGGTCTTACCTCTTTTAAAGCTCGTTTGGCTTCTGTAGAGTAGTGCTTTTCTCATCAGATATCTTATAGAACGGTGATGGACGGGACCTGTGTTCCAGTCATCAACTTTCTCCTTGCTGTCCTGATCCCTTTAGGCATTAATTGTACCACATAGGGCACCTGTTGATAGTGAGTCTTTCATGTTCAGTTAGTTGAGAAAGACAGTTTTGTGAAGTACATCAGCATCTCTCTATAAGGTATATTGTGAAGCATTGCTACTGTGCATATGGTGATGACTCCGAAATAGTCGTTAGCAATTCATAGGTGTAGTGCAGGTTGTGATATATGATTTAAAATATAATATCCTTAATCTTTTTATTGTTTCTGTGCATTGCTTTTGAACAGGATTATTTTGCAAAAGTTCCAAAGTTTCATGTATATAAAAGTACGTTTGCTTAGATAAGCTACTGATAACATGTAAATTGCAAAAATTATCATAAAATTTTCATTCTTCAGGAACAAATATTCAGATAGTAGACATTTATGTTCATGTAGATTATAAGCAGCCTAGTCATTAACATTTATTCTATATCAAACATTTAATTTTAATTATATATTAATATCATTGTATTTTAAATCATTAAATATTGTATATGTAGCAATTGTTATGCCAATATTATTCTACCCATTATATACGTTTATGCATTTTAGAAGTTTAATGTTAAGCCTCACTTATTTCTACTCTTGCAATAATATTAAGTAATATTCCTTTATTTATCATACCAGAAAAGTGAGGCAATGAGTTATTAAATGTCTAACATAAGGTCACGATGTCAGTAGCACAATAATTGAGATAAAGTGGCTGTCTCCCAAGACTATGCTCATTATATCTGTGCTACAACAAGATTTTAAAAATGTGAAAATTTGACTCATGATAAAGTCATGTACTTCAGAAATATTTTTATTTTGAATCTAGCAAAATGAAGCTTAATATCAACTAAATAAGTATTATATAAAATTCTTAGCATTAAGTCTTTTGTATTCAAATTTTACATTTATAATTTTAAGGATATTTGCATATGCTAAATAGGATATCTTTTTTTTAGGTGTGGTGTCATCAAAATTTCAATTTAGGTAGTACTTCAACTTGAATTTCAGTATTGCAGTTTTAGACAATGAAGTATAAGAGTATCTTCTCATATAAACATAAATATGTAATCAATGATCTTATGAAGTTATTTAAAAACAGCGTATTTAGTATTTAGAATACCATGAATTTTACAAGTGGTAATAAGTGAGAACATTCATTCTAATGCCAAGTAAACATTTTATTTGGGGAAATGTTTAAATAAATCACCTCCATAAATCTCCACTTATATATTAGCATTATACTATTTAAATTAATTTGTCCCGTAGAGACAGAATTATTTCATGTATGCTTGAGGCTGGGGTATGAACTGGTAATAACTGCATAAGTAATGTCCTTTGGATTGTTTATTCATTTAGTATATGATATTTCTGCTCATTAAAGGAAGTGGGAAACTTGTTTTAGGCACAAAATACAAGACTTATCCAAGAAACTAACATACAAACAACATCTTTGGATAACCTACCCTTTCTTTTCCATTTATTTTCTGTTTTGCAGGTGTCTGACTTGGAATAGCCGTGTTTATTTTTGAGGAATTTTTCTTTCTCTTGTTGTGTTTGTTTTTAATCACTGATATTGGAATACAGAAGAGGAACCAGGAATACACTCATTTGGTTTCACTCCGGAACACTCATTCTTGAGGCATTCTCGCCTGAGAACACAGCCATGTGGCCAGCACAGCTGCTCATCCTCTTGATGCTGTTCGCACCTGGAGTGCATGGTAAGTGCTCTTGGTTTTGTGGAACCCCGTAGTTGCACTTACTCCTAGAAGACCCTTTCTTTGAAGTCTTCTCTTTGGGATGATGTATCTGTTTCTTACTTTATAGTCACATGAGTAAGAACCATACCACACACTCTGAGCTACCAATTTACAACTTTTCAGTAGGAAGTCTTCAAGTCCCCACTGAAGTCTGAAGGGAACCTAAAACATTTGTCTAGCTTTCTTTTTGCTTCTAAATAGAGCTCCTACATATTTTGCTCTTTGATTTACCAAGATATGAAAAATATTGCTAATTGAATTAATTAATTAGTATAAAGTAAGTTTGCATATTTAGTGTAAGAGAAAGAGCATTTGGTGGAAAGTGCAGTTTGCTTTCCCTAAAAAAGTAATCTCTTGTTTTTTGATGGTGAGTATTACTATATAAAACGGCTACTACAAAAAATACAAACTATGATCTCTTGCTAGAAACATCTTATTCTCATTACACAACTTTTTCAATATAAAGCAAACAAAATGCGAATGTTTGGAGAAAGGTAATTCTATAGAAAATACTGATTAAGCTCATGATAGACTTTCTCCTATTGTTTATGTCGACCTCCTGGTAGCTTCCTCACTATGAGAATTTAAATAATATATACTTTTAAATTTTTTTATAAATTATGTATTTATTCAGGAAAACAACCTCTTGTGCAACTTTCAATTTAATATTCATTTCAACTTCACTAAAACCTAGTAATTTGACATTTCTATGTATGTTCCCTTTCACAGTTTAAAGTTTTCTGCTATCATTGGCTTTACATTCAAATGAAAGTGTTAATCTCTCCATAGTCTCATGGTTCTTATAGCAAAGTAAGAGGACCACTGCTTTGTGTGCCACTGCTTAGAGGGTTTCTGGAATCTAGTGTAGTGAGCCCTGGAATAGATTTTCAGTTTCATTAGGTCACTTGCAGTTTCTGACTGACAGTTTGAAACCCTTTGAAACTGCGACAAGTCTCTGACTTTGGCCAGTGTTCCTAACCTGTAGTGTGAAGTTCATTCTGCTGTTAGCGTGAAAATAGGATGAAATAACTTCTGTGCTTTTTGAAGCGTTCCTCTAAAGTTATCACCTCTGCTATACTCAGCTCTGACAAATCTCTACAAGATGGAGAGAATTTTTTTAACTTAAAAGTAAAATCTTCAGACAAACACCGTGTTTTAAATATGGAGGTTTATCAATAATTTAGTTATGTATGCCATCTTAATCCTGATCCAGCTCTTACAGTCTTAACATTTTGCGATATACAATAAGAAAGAAAAAATGTGATTTTAAAACATTACTTTTCTAATTATCCATACATCTAAAGTCATTTAAATTATATCTTTTTACTTAAAAATGAGAACAACAAATGATTTATTAGCTTATTTTGAGGATTAAATAAAATAACATATATAAAGAATCCAACCTCTGTAGAACAAGTCTTCAAACATTAATTTCCTTGTCTGTCCAAGAATTTATTTTTTGTTTGAGTAATTATATCAATGCATAATTAATTGACCATAAGAGGCGCTTCATTTAATGTTGGTATTCAGAAAATAATATAATTGTATATATTAATATACATAAATTTATGTTCAGAAAGTCACTCTAAACTACTTGCTAGAAGAAGGTTGTTTAAAATAATAAAACAGTGATGTATGGAATGTCATGTCAGAGCTGATACCTCAGATTTTCTAAAACATATACCACCAATTAACACTAAACATAGACAAGCCCATAAGTATGGGTCTTTTGGGGGCTCCTATACTCTGACTGGGCATTTAGGTGCACACACACACACACACACACACACACACAAAGAGATGGAGAAACAAAGACAGAGAGACAAAGAGAGAGAAAAGATGGCAGAGACAGAGAAAGAGACAATAAGTACCCAAAACCCTGAGCAGAAAATCCCTTTAAAAAGTTGCTAGTATACTTTATGTTAATACTAAGAGCCAAAGTAATCTTGTCAAACTACCTAGATCACCTTAATGTTGTTTATCCTTAGCAGCCCAAGTAATATTGAGGTTTTCTAAGGATAAACTTTATCTTTCTCACTTTTCATGTTTTAAAACTTTGAACCATGGACCTTATAAGAGCATTTCCCACCTTCTATAGAAAACCTTTTTAGCTTGTGTGATGCCATTTCTAACTTTGCAGAAAAGAAAGGGCTTTAATGATCAGCTTTTGAGGCCCAGATTGCTCATAAATGGAGAAATACACCTCTGATTAGAGCTCAGATATAACAGGATAAAAATTATTAGTGTTCTGCCAATCCAGGCTCTGCATAATTTGAACCATCAGATGTCAGAACTAAAATTAACGTCACTTAATGAAGCTTTTCTTCCCCCCAAAAAATTCTTTGATGGTATCTCTTCTGTTCCTTCTGATGTTCCGGGAAGCTGTCCTTTAGAAAAATGGAATCCACTTTTCTCAATAGTAACCTGATTGGAAGTCCCTCCTTCAGAGCAAATAATTAGTTGTGGTGTCTACTGAACCAAATAATCTTATGTTTATGGCCATACACGCAGTAAGCATCACAACGAATTATGGCCACAAGCATAAGATTGTTTGGTTCAGGTCTTCCTCACAACACTTCCATGGGTTTATTAGCATCACCTGTTATTATCATTACCATTTGTTACAGATAAAAATATGGCAGTGCGAATGGGAAATCCCCTGGTGTTACACAACTATTAACAATGCACAAGGGAACGCTCACCAATGACCTGTTTCATCGGTTCAGGTCTCCCTGCCAGCTGAACCCAATTTCAATTACAGAATTCCATATAGCATACAATATCATCTCCACAATCTTGGAAATTCGGGAGCAAGTGATGCAGAAGTTTCAATCACCTGCCTGTCTATATTCTGAGAGCAGACTAAGTTCTAAAGTCAGAAAGAAATGTTGAAAAAATCAGCTCTGCCACCAACTAGCTCTGTTATCCTTCTTCTCAACAAACTAGTTAACACCATTCATCACATAAAGACTTTCCTTGATGCTGAAGATAACAGTGGTGTATGAAAAACTTGTATGAAAGTACCTTAAAAATCTGTAAACCTAGTTTTCATATGGAATAAGAAAATTATTACAGGGTTATATATTTAGCAATGAATAAATACTAAACATATAACTCCTAACATAATGGTTGGATTTAATAAATCTTCCATCATTTCCCTATGATCTATTTACCCTGAAGTAAATCTAAACTCCTAAGGAGTAGACAAGCAAAGTATAGAATTATCCTTGCCCTTAACGCGAGTCTTGAAAAAACAAACACACAAACAATAACAAAACTACTTGAACCTCATGATTCAAGGTTTGTAGATATTTATAAATATATTTACACAAAACTGGTATCAGCATTGTTATCATCCAGATAAAAGTATTACAACTCTACAGAGATACTTAAATCACTCCTTGAATTGGCAACCAATTGTCAAGTGATGGATCCTTACCGGGTTCACGCATAGATAAAATTAGGAACTAAGCTAAAGGACTAATCCCTATAATGTTTATATGAGATGAATAATCCTCACGTTGCCCCACATTGTCTGGCCAGTGTTTCCCCTGGGAGACAAAAAATAATCAGGGCATGCACATTATATGTGTTTGTATATTTGAGGTTTTAAATAGGAAGTGTCTCTGGTTCTATGTTTATCTGTCCACAGTCTGTGTCTCTGTGCACCTCTGTATTCCTCCTTTTCTGTTTTCCATGACTGTCCCCTTCCTCAGGAACTATAGGATCTGTATCTGTCATGAGGCCAGTCTGGAGAAGTTGGAAAATGATGTTCAGTTCATGACTTTACTAGGGTTGCACCAAAATCAACCGATTTTAGGTCATGTTACAGATGTGGTTGGGAGAAATGATAGGAAAGCCGGAGAATCAAAACTAGTGGTGAGTTGTGTAGCGGGAGCTTTTTCGAGGTGAGAATAAATAAACCTGGGCATTGAGCAGAACCAATCAATCTGTCTACATCTTCAGCTTTGTGCCAACTCCCCAGATCTTTACAATGTGCTTTTAGATAGAGTCTCTATGAGTTGCCAGGGAATTTAAGGTTCTCCAGGTAATTTAAATTACGGGATTGCAGCGCTTCCCCTAGCTCCTGGTACTCTTGACTGACAGTAAAAGGACATCAAAGTCTAATTTGGGACCTTCAAGTAGATGTATTCCTGCTCTGTAGCTACTTTCAAGTGCCAAAGGTTTGTGGTTTGTGAGGCACAATTAATGAAAACCCAGAGATAGGAATTGGGGTTCAGCCTGAAGATCCAAAAAGCAAAACAGTCAGCCACTGGCCCTTACCTCGATCTCAGTCCGAAAATGGCGATCCTGCCTCCAGGAATCTCAGAATGAGACTGAGTCTGAGAGCTGTCTCTTTGTGTCCTAAAAATCCTCTCTAGTTCTAGGATTAAAGGTGTGTGTTATTGCGGCCTGGTTCGTAAGGGGGGCCATTGTGGCTGTTTTGCTCTCTGAACTTCAGGCAGGCTTTATTTATTAAAATACAATTGAAATGCCACTACAGATTTACGGTTTGAAAAGGTGACCATGGTGCTGCGATATTTTAACTACTCAATTTAATCAGACTTTCCTTATAGTTATACTGAGTCACAAACAAGAAGCTGGAAAGTGTGCTCAATCAACATACTGTGATGGACAGAAAATCGTGTTTTTATAGCATCGTCAAAGAGAGAGAAAAGGAACTTAAAAATTTTAGGAGTACTTTATGCGTGTTTTTCTACTGCAAGTCTCTTTGTTATGGTTAAAAATAAATCTCTGCTAATGTGTTACATTTTTTCTAAGTTAATTATAATGGACAGTTCTTAATAAGTGCCAAAGATGGATCTCCTGTGTCTTATTTATGTTCTTCTATATTTTATTTTATTTCTATAAAATAATTTTTAGAGTTGTATTCTACTTCATATTATAGTGCTTTTCCTAATCTATGCATTTTAAATTGCTAAAGTGACACAAAGCTTGACAAGTTCAAAGTTAATTTTGCTGCATATTTTGCCTTATTTTTTCTATGAAGAGGTGCCTTACTGTTTGTGAAAAAGTTAGGTTGACGTCTCAACTCTAGTTCTCTTTGGTGTTTTAGAAATTAGTCATCCTTGTAATATTTATATTTGCCAGCATAAGTGATTTGTAAGAGTAGCAATGTTCTAAGTGTTTTAGACTTAAATGCATTGTGCACAAAAATGTGTGTCATGATATTGGTGTGTGAGTTCAATGCTAACACATCCAATATAATTCAGATTAGTCAATTTTTAAAGAATTTCAAAATATATAGATTTTAAGTCACTATACTTTCTATAATACCAAAATGTTAAATACCAGTATGATCTTTAACACCATGTATTCTTGATAGCAGTTTAATTACAACTTTCAATATGAAGTTTCACTATTGAAAACTTTTTTTGTATCTGGGACTATATTATACGTGAGGTTTTGTGTAGTGATAACTTGGGAGAAATGTGTACATGTTAAGAGTGAAATAGCACTTTCTTATGTTCAGATTTTATATATTTTGAATACTTTGTGGGACTGAAACTTATCTTATTTTAATATCTTAGGCTAGAGATAGAGTGTGACTTCAATAGGCTATTTGAATATTTAGTGTGGATTGAATTATAAAATAGTTTAATATATAATAGTCATTGGTAACCTCTTCTTTAGACTGCTGTTTTCTTTCTTTTTCAGTATTAGAATGCCACTCACATTTGTAATTTTAAGTAAGCAACTATAGTACATATCACATCCATTTGTTTTCTTCATTCTGATTGACAAATTATCTCCTAGCTATTCAAATTGTTAATGTTCAATAGCAACAGTGTCCTGGTTTGACATGAGAGACCATTTCTTTAACTGTACAGTTGTCCATAAGGAGACAGCACTCAAAAGAAGAGGGAATTTGTTCTACTGTTTCTAAGTTTTTAATTGATAACTTAAGATTAAATTTTATGTTTCACTATCAATTGAATTTTTGCTTTCATTTAATATTTCTGTTTTTACTGAAATTTTGTCAGCATGCTAGAAGTAGTGGGGTATTTTTGATTTTTTTGTTTGTTTATACGTGTTTTCTGTCAAAGAAAAACATATCAAAATTATAAAGTGCTTTTTCAGGTAAACTAGTCTAGTTGAGAATTTCTATGAGAAATATGTTAGCTGCGTTTTCAGAGTAATTAAAGATCTTCACACAAAAATAAGAACAATGAGATTTGATTAGCCTTCTGTTTAAACGATCTTTACACATTTGGTATAAGTTTGAATGCCTTGAAGTTAATTTTGAATATGATCAGTAACATAGTCCATTATTTGTTTGTTAGTGTGTGTGTGTGTGCGTGTATGCAAGCGTGCAGTGCACATGTGTGTGTTCTTGTTCTTTTTTTCCTGTTTAGGCCTGTGAGTGTGAAGGCTAGAAGTCAACCCCTAGGTCATTTCTTAGAGGATTTATGACTTATTTTTTAAGACAAGGTCTTCCACTGGGATTGAGTCTTGCTGATTTAGCTACACTGACTGGCAAGAGAGTCTTGGGGATTCTGCATCTCCATCTTGGAGCTGTTATTAAAGTATATAACAAACATGCCCGCTTGTTTCTGTGCATGCCAGGGATGCGAACCAGGTCATCATGTTTTACAAAAGCCTTTACTGGCTTCATTATTGATAGCCTCTCTATTTGTTTGCCATTACTAGTGTAATCTATTTCATTGATAAAGTAATTATCCTAATAGAAATTTAAATCAGAATTTGAAACATGTCCCTAGACTTACCAATAAGTATAATGTCTTAGGGTTTTGGCCATACTCATATATGTGTGAAAATATTTTTTAAGAATATTTGATATATTTATATGACTCAATTTAGTTATGAGAAACTCTTACACCTTTGTTCTTATATTAAAAAGTTATTCTGTGAAATAAAGGCATTCTGCCTTTTCAATTCATCTTATGGCTTAGCACTGAAGAACATAGCCATCTTACTATTACATGTAGCATTATAAAGAAGAGTAGTAATACTTGAAAAGTACAATTTCTCTCTTGCCATTTCAATTTGTGTTAAATAGTTCACAAATGTGGCATGTTATACTAATGAAGAAAATATAAGTAGTACAAGAAATAAATGCTAAACACTACAGTATTATTTGCAGCTATTTAATAAAGCATTCAGAAAGCAGGAAGCATGCTTTTCAATACCATGGCAGTGTTTTTTACATTCCCAGGTTCCCTAATGATGGAAATATTGATATTTCCTTCCTAATTTTCAGATGTATTATGTTTCAATACAATCTTACTAGGTTCCTCCACATTTCCCTTACTATCTATTTTTCTAATAAAGCAAATCATCATTATCAATTTTTAAAAAAAAAATAAATAAAGCATTCAGAAGAGTCAAGGTAGGACATTTGGGACTAGGATGCAGCTTATATGATAGAATGCTTGCTTCACATGCAAAAGACCCTAAGTTTAATGCCCACGCCACATAATAAGCGGACTTGATGGAACATGCCTGGAATTTCAGCAATCCAATTAGAGACAAGAATGATCAGAAGTTCAAATGACCTTCAGCTAAACTTGGTGAACTTGAGTTCAGCCTGTTCTTATGAGACAATCTCCCAAAATTATTGTTGTTATTATTATTATTAAAAGTTTTGCTCAGAATTAATGGGCATCATTTTTATTGCAATATATGACACACACCGAGTCACAGCAAACAGAAAAAATGTGTGTTATTGAAAAAATATCAGAATAGTAAAAGTTCAAATGAAGAAAATTCCTTAATTTTCTTGGAATTATAAAGCTGACATGCAAACAAATTCCAAATTTTGCAAAATCATTAATTATATTTTAATTAATCTATCTGGATTTTTTCATATTATAGGTTTCAAAATTCTCACATGAGCATTTCTATGCACAAACAGCAAAAATTGTTTTAGATATGTAAGTGAGGTTTTTTGTTTTGCTTTGTTTTGTTTTTTGAGACATAGTTTCTCTGTGTAACTGTCCTGGCTGTTCTGAACTCTCTGTAGACCAGGCTCACATTGAACTCTTAGATCTGCTTGCTTCTGGCTCCCAAGTGCTGTGATTAAAAAGCGTGTAGCATCACGGCCAGACTAGATATATAAGATTTTAAAGAAGGAATGAATTAATAAACACACGAGACCAATAGTAAGGCACTTGCCTGGCTGAATACAAAGTATCTTTATAAACTTAGAGAATATGGATGGAGTACTTAAAATGGAATGTGCAGAGTCAGCATGTTGATAAACTGTAAAACTCAGGCCCATTAAATGAGCTACAGATTACCTTCGACTTGTAAAGTTATGAGTAGGCACCCACAAAATCACATACCTAAGCAGAGAAGAGATCAAGTGAAGTTCAAATTGAGGGTGGCAGGAAGATTATTGTTTTAGCTATATGACACTCATTTCCTGAAAGGAAATATCTTTGCATTGTCTCGCTTTATCTCCAGTTTTTACAATGTGTTGACCACTCCGGCTATGGATGTCGTAGCCTCCCAAACTGATAACAACTTTTAGAGAATACCCTTTCTTGTGGGTGTTTCTGTGTGAGTGGATGCTTGCGCTCTGGTGTGTTTCTTGTGTTTATTCGGGTTTTGAGATAGGGTCTGTCACTTTCTAGAAGCTCACCACGTAGGCTGAACTGACACCAGTACACCTCGAAGTCACATTTGTCTCTGCATGTCCAGAGCTCAGGCTGCAAATACAGGTCACCCATTCATTCATTCCCACATGGATTGTGAGAATGTATTAGCTCCGGGTCCTCAGGCTTCCATAGTATGCATCTTTTTTATTTTGGGGTTTCTTGAGCGCACAACTGCTCACTCTTGTGGAAAGACCGATTGGTGGCACAGCACTTCACAAACAGTTATTGAGAAAGTCCTTGTGAAGGATCTAATGGACAGACAGTCTGTATAGATTTGCTTTGAGTTGATGGGCACTAACTTCTATTCACATTTCTGTGAATGAAGCTTCATCCTCAGAGTCATGGCTATAAAAGAGATATTTAAAAATTTAGGGCTTTCATGAAAAACAAGTGAGACACCAATTCATAAAATATAGCCTATTTTTTAAAACCTAAACATATTTAATATAATAATCCCTTTCAAAACCATACCATGGAATGTACTTTGTTTTTATTGATTATATTTTACTTGCCATAGAACTAATTTAAAGTTCAGTATATCTAAATGATGCATCAATTGTCACAGTTGATCTTTATCTCATTATAATAAGTATTCCAGAAAGAAAATCTTGCCCGGTAAAAGCATTCTTGTACATTTTGACCCTTGGAAGCCAGAAAGAGAATCTGTTTTCTCTCCTTATAGGTTAATCTTTCCATATAAATCATATAAATTAATCATATAGGATAATCATATAAATTGCTCATATATACATGTCTTTTTGTGATTGCTATTCCCCCCAGCCACTTAAAAGTTATTTATACCTAACATGTATAATTAATTATTTTTCTTTCACAATAATATTCCACTGTAGACATACACATCATTGTACTTAGCAGTTTATAGAAGTGTAAATTATTTCCATTCTTTGGGTACTTATAGTCATGCCGCAAGAACATTCTTGTGACATATTTTATTTGGGTGTCCTTGCATTTCCCTCTGGCATTTATGTAGGAGTAGAAATTCTGAGCCATCTGAAAATTCTGCATGCTATTTTGAAGGACCACTGAACTCCTTAACGAAAGAGAAGAACAGGTCCACATTCTTGGGGTTCATGAAGGTTTTCCTGTCTGCATGTCCTAAACTGGTCTTGCTTAGTCCATCTGGTGGAGCTGCAGCAGTCACAGTACCTTGTAATCTGTGTTTTTCTAAAGTCCATGTTTAGAAACTGCTTCTCACTCTCTTTGCCATACCTTTCATTGATTTCTTAATTTTAAGTTGTTTTTCCCTATTATTACATTATAAATATTTTATTAGAAAAATCTTTTTAAAAGGAGATAAGAAGATATTTTTATTATATATGATCCAATGTTTGGTGGGGTTTTTTTAGACTAACTATTCTGAGTGAATATTTTGCTCAGATTCACCTGTCATACCAATTTTATGTTATTTTGAATTCTACATCTTTTTTCTCTACTCTCTCTTCTTATGCAATTAATTAATAAGGGATTTTATAATTTCAAGACTGTCCTATGTGGACAAAATTTATGATTGGGAATTATTGAAGATTCATTCTGAGGGGTCTTGTATAGTGGCATATAGTATGTTGACTATTTCCAGTTCCTCTTTCTTAGGAAAACGTGAAGGACACTGAATGCTCATCCCAGTTTCCCAAAATGTCTCTTCTTTGACAGAGACTCAATTATTTACCTTCCTGATTTTAAAAATCTTGTTAATTAGAAGTATAATTTTTCATAGTTTTCAAGCTGTATTACATTTATTGGTTTAACAATTTTATGTCCATGGACATTTCTCTATCATGTCCTGCAACCTATTGAATTTCTAAATTTTTCACGTCATTTTGTCACTGTGACTAATACCTGACACATAAACCATATAGGAGGATAAAGTTAATATGGCTCAGAGGGTTCAATTCCAAGCTGGTTGGATCCATTGTTTTGGGTAAAGGTGAGACAGAATATCATGGCAGAGTAAGCATACTGCTGGCTGCTCACATGTGGTGTTAATGAAGAGGAGGGAAAGGGTGGGATCAGAGAAGATGAGAGAAAATGGGTGAGAAAGAAAAAGACAAAGAGAGAGTAACACGCGGGGAGTGGGAAACAGAGGGAGAATCTAAGATATGCCACATCCAACTGAATGAATGCCAGGCCTTTAACAACTGAGCCTGTGGTTGATACTTCATATTGAAACTGTAACAACATCTCAAGAAAATTATGCAAATTCTTAATTCATGCTTTCATATGAAAGCTATGTATTGTATATTAATGTCTTTTTGTTTCACCTTGAGCCTGCCAATCTACTCACAAATGAAGACAGGGAATCCAGCAACAAAGCTGAGATTTAGACCTCAGGATGGTGTGAACTAAACACTATTATGATTTGAGGCTGTTGTGTATACTATATAGGAAAAGTCATTATTAGGGAAGAAAAGATTGAGAGCTCAGAGAGCAAGTGACAAATAAATACTGGCTGTGACTTGTTCCTGTCCTTTAAGGAACCACAAAAGAGATCAGTTAGTTTAGAGGGCGCTGCTTTCATGAAGCCTCAGAATAAAGCTTAAATTATTGGCTAAGCTAAGCTGGTTTCATATTGAAAATGGCTGTAGTGTTCTGCTGAATGATATTTGAAGCACTCTTGCTCTAGACTCTGGTTCAGATCTATTACATTCAAGATATGTTACCTGAACCAGTTTAAATCACAAGGTTCTTATTTGGTAAAAGGCTAATTAGGCCAACATTATTATAGTCTGAGGTCTAAAGAAAATGATATATAAAAAGGCTCTCACACAAAACGTCATACATTTAATTCTGAGAGTGTGAACTCATTAAAAAATACCTTTAGGAATTAAATGAAAAACAAATGACCTGAAGTGTAAGCAAAATGTAAAATACAGTACCATCTTGGGGTCACTTGCTTTCAACAGTGTTTTTCAAAGACCACATTGTATATCCTTAATCCCCGAATGTGACAGTTTCTCTAATTATGTGTCTACACATTTGCACACACATTCAGCCCATCATTATATTCAAGACACACCCACTGGACTGTAGCTAAGTCTTTAATGAGTTACTAATGAACATTTTAAGCTTAGATCAGCATTCAGAACAATCCTAAAGAGTGCTGAAAAGCCATTCCAATTACAAAGCTGTGGCTTTTAATTAGACTGTAGACCCAATAAAATTTCCTGTTTTCACTGTTCCTACTTTGAGGATATCAAATAACAAGTGGCAGCTGTACCCTCATTTTGATATCATTAGCTTTATATGAAGAAGTTAAAAGGCCTGAATTCAATCAGCTAAATCTGAGAAATGGTGACATTGATCAATAAAAAGACAAAACAACGTGAAAACATTACAATAGTATTCTGCAGTGTTTCATTCTTTTTTACTTGGATAAATTTAAAACAGATTGATTTTGTTGTTGCATCGGAGAATAACAGATGACAGGAGGAAAAAAATAGATATGATTAGATCATGTAGGTAAAAAAAAAACCTTCCTATAGTTATAAAAAGAACACACAGCCTGCTTTCACACATTACCAATTCCCTACAAGCTGTTAGAGGTACCGCAGATAGTAGTTATAAATACTACCTGAATTAGATCAAGAGTACTCTACTGCAGCGCTCCCTAAGATCAACAGTAGTGCTATTTAGCAGTAATCCTTTTTGCTCCCCTTTCCTTGATATTTTTATTAGTTGGTGAAACCATGCAAAACTTAAGGGTGCATGCTTTCACAAAGAAGGCGAATAATAGGTAAAATATGAAGCAACAGGCTGGTATGCAGCTCTCCCTCCAGGAACACTACATAATAGCTTGAAAGAGAAAGGCCTTTTAGGTTAGTCACAATAACTGGTAGTTAGAAACACTGTGATAGCCCTGTTGTATAGGTTACTGGTTGATATTGGCAAGCTTAAATTGAGCCTATATATATATATATGTAAATTAAATATATATTCAAATATATATATTTAAAAGTAAGTGTCCAACAATAAACATAGTGTGAATATACCACTAAGGTATATTCACATAATCAACCCCTGTGACATTTGAGCTTGTTAGCATATCATTTTAGGTACTCACTTTGTGTTGGTGTTGACCACTGGGATGAGAAGCAGGTGAAAAAAAATCTCTTACCTAAGGTGGAAAAATAAAGGAAAATGAAAACATTCTTCCTTTTCTCAACTGTTTTCAAAGATGCCAGTTTTGATTAACTCACTAATGAGACTGAGCTCTGTGGATGTATGCACAGTTTTTCCTCATTTCGCACACTCATTGAGGCTAAATGGCCGTGCGATTGATGAAGAGTACTCCATGACCACAGCTGCACAAAATTTTCAAGAAATTCTTGATTTTATAGCATTCTGAACCCACAGCTTCCATAATATTAAGAATTAATATTCCTGAAGAGGGTAGCAGATGAAAGAATACAGTGTTACAGAGAAAAAAAATTCCAAAGCTTGAGTTTTGTTACCAGGAATTACAATCTGTTTGTGTTTTGTTTGCAAAGAGCAGGTGTTTTTAGTTGGAAGAGAAACATTTACAGTTAGATGCCATTTCTTTAATGAGTAAGATATGTAAGAAGCATTTTGTTTAATTTGAATGAAAATAAATCTGTCTTCTGGGAAAAAGCCAAATTTATAAAAAAAAATATTAACAGAAATTGCTTACTTACTCATGTTCACAAGTATTTGAGATTTGTATGATAGCACTACAATTTAGACAGTCAAATGCAATATGTCAAAGCCCTCTCCTACTTACATACCTTATAATATTAAAAAATCAAACTAGAAAACCAATTATAAAATAATCTCTAGAAGTTATCTTCCGGTACTGAAGAATAATTTTGCCTTTAACTTCATTCTCAGAGGAGCATGGCACTCCACCACTCTCCTGACTTACACAGCCTTGGCGACTGTTTTCACTTAGTCTTCAGGCATTTTCTGTCAAGAGCTAAATTGTTGAGAAAGTCAGGAAATAAGTCTGAAAGGCAAATAGTCCTCTACAAAGGGCTTATCTATACTGTATAGAATGATTCCATCTATAGAAAGGATCCAATAAGTGAGAAGGACTTACACTCAGGGTTACTGTCAAAGTTGATTCATTATACAGTGGAGTCAAATCATTGCCACTGAACTATTTTCTTTAAGAATATACAATTAAAATAGGATTTTCATGCTGAGCATGTTGGCACATGCCTTTAATCTCAGTCCTCGGGAGGCACAGGCAAGTGGATCTCTGTGAGTCCGAGGCCAGGCTGGTCCATAAATCGACTTCCAGAAAGCCAGAGAACACAGAGAAACCCCTTCTCGAAAACACAAAACCAAAACCAAAACCAAACAACAGCAACAACAACAGCAACAAACCAGTTTTTTCATGTCTCAAGTTCTACATGGTATTTTCCCCTCATGGCATCTTTAGTCAGGTGGTTGAATAGGAGCTTTTGTGGCTACGTTTAGATATTACTATGAAGCCTGTAGAGAAATTATACAGCAATAACACACACTTTAGGGAGAAAGCAAGGAGAAGTTCATCTTTCATATGGGCAGCAATACGGTGCTGGGGGAACAAATACCTTTCAGGTTTGCATGAGAAAGTAGAAAATGATAAATAGCCATTTATGAAATGAAAACAAATGTCCACCAACCTGGAGAGGGAGGAGAAATTCAGGAACAAGTAACCTTTTCTATTCCATCTATTGCAATATATATATTTAACATATAGTTTTAACTATATAGTTAGTTATTTCAAGTTAGCTAGTTTAGTGAATGTTCTTAAGAAGGTACTAAATGTAAAAAAAATTGGCAATTTTAAGGTGGAAAAAAATGGTCCAAACATCAATCTACAGATGTAGTGATATAATCAAACAGTCAATTGAAGGGAAATTTGAGTCAAGACCTCACATATGCTTTCTTACAGGCTTCCTTTATAGGCACTTTTATAGCATGTTGATACTTCATTTAGTGTTGACTGTTGAGTTAGACTACAAAAATCAAAGAATGAAAACAGTACTGAGAATGAGCTAGCATACAATGTAAATCAGAAACCTCATTTAGTGGGGGGCGGGGTTTGAATCTTGAAGATCAAATTAAAACCGGCTTTGAATGAAATTTTAGAAGAAAAGTATGAGGACTTCTGATGATTCTTTCAGATATGTAGTGAACAGTCTGGGGTTTTGTAGGAAGACTGAAACTAGAATCTAGTATGAATTCAAGGAAGCTTGAAGAGGAGAGATTTCCTATAATCAGATAGTTTGAGGAGAGGGTTAGACAGGTATAAGAAAGTTCAGACATGATGCTTCCAAGAGATGGTAATGAGAGACAAGCATACAGATCTCCATGATAGCTTTATTAGCATGCATTTAAAATTCTATATGGATCATACTTAATTAACTAGCAAAATGATTTGTAAAATGCAACCTAAAACCCAGAAACCAATCACTTACATAATATATCCTTGGTTTGAGAAAAGTAATTCATTTGAACCGTGGTCATCGCTCATGGACTCGCATCTTTGAACTCCTCTCAGCGCTAGCATATCCCTTGCTTTACAGCCGATTACTCACGTTCCAGGCTCACTTTTATGATTGATGTTTCTTTATTAAAAGCAACTAAGTAGGTGATGAGACTGAGGAGAAAAGAAGACAGAAAGGATCAAATTTCCTTGGAAACATAGATATATATTTAAAATATTTACTAATTCTTTTATTTTCGAAATCATATTATATTATTTCCCCATCTCCTTTCTTCCCAGCATGCCTTTCCAGATACTCCTCCCTTCTCTCTCTCAAATTCATGGCAGATCTTTTATTTAATTGTTGTTTCAACTATATGTGGCTATGTATATACATATCCATTCCTACATATGTAAATCAAAACTGCTCAGGCTGCATAGTGTTACTTGTATGTATTTGGCAAGTCAATGTTGATTTCTGAAAGTGTATTACAATGAGTACTCATATTTTCTGTTTATAGCTCCCTCTGTCAGTGCTTTCTTCTTTCATTTCCTCCTTTCTTTCCTTTTTTACTATTATTTTGGAAAACATTCTTGTCATGTAGTCTGCTCTTTCCATGAACTTGCAATCTTCCTGATTCCTCCTCTCAGTTGCTAATATTACAGAATTGCACACCATGCCAGCTCTTGTCATTATTTCAACTATATAATCTATATATAATGTAAAAATGCTGGCAGTGCTATAAAAACATTTTATTTCTTTAACACTTCATTTCCCTTCATTTCTTCTGTTTTTTGTCTATATTCAGCACCATGAACTTTTCATATGGAGATGTCCTTTGATTGAGAGAGTAAACACAGACATAGCATAAATAATTTCATAAATCCAATGTGTTGCACACTACTAAATTTCATATCTTCACTATGCACTATCTGGAGATTATTAACTAGGAAAACAGAATCAAAGTCCTCAAATTATGCAAGCCTCTGCCTAAGAAGTGAGATAGCAGCCAGAAAAAGTTGCTTATAATGAATATTAAATATCACCCATGACTGCAGCAATTCATATTTGAAAAGAGCAGATACACCATGTTGTACCAATAACTCCTTATCAGATATCTGATATTTTAATAATTAAATTGAAATTCCTGTTTTTGTGACAGTTACAGAACAAACATGGCACATTTAGTTGATCTTTATTGCCTTTTCTGGAAGCAGCATTATCGTGTAGCTGTATTGAAATTTTTTATAAGTGTCAGAAACTATACTCTCAAATGCCTGTAGGAGGGGAGGTATAAAAGAGAAAGTTGCTGAGGACCAAACCTGTTAATGTCACATGTTGGCCATGGTTTTTATCATGACTTTGAAAATGTTCTCTTTAAGAATTCAGACAAGAAAAAAGACACCAAGAATGTGAAGCATGTCTTCAAGTAAGCAAAGAAACTTAGCTTCAAAGGGAAACTGAGAGGGTTTCTTCTAGCCATGTATAGAATTTATAAAACTTGGTGGAGAATGTCAGTATAGATATCTCCTTACTTGACAGAAAGAATCTCTCTGCTTCAAATACAGTTGTGTCCCAAAGACAACATAAGCTTCTAATTACGGCTTCTTCCTATGAATTCTTTTAGCAAGAGTTATTACTAGCACGTGAGTTAAAGAATCTTTGTATGTGTAAGAGTCCAGGGGTTTGCTAGCCTGTTGACTGTGACTTTATTTTGATGATTAGATCCTACAATAGGTCTGAGGAGCACAAATGGGATGTATGGTTACAACTGAAGCATGTATATCCTTGGAAGTTCCACAACATCTTAATCGTAGTATGTGCAATATTTTTTAAGATGAAAAATAAAATTTGGGACTTTTCTGCCACTCTTCGGTGACTCTCAAGCATAGTGAATTTAAGTGAGCGTGAACTATATTGAGTCGAGCACACCCAAGTCTCAGTTCCTCCAACTTAAGAGTCATATTAGTTTAACTTCCTGTTCCTTTTTTGTTCTTTGGACTCTGTCCATGAAATCATGTTCTTCTCTCATGCAAATGAGCTTCCATGAGATTCCTCATTGCTGCTTGCTTGTCTCTGGAATATGTTCTTTGTTTCACGTGGAGAGGATGTTCAGGGACAACCAGGCACGGGGGCATTTGTCACCTGCTATCTATTGCATGTGCATTTTGAACAGCTGTCATTTTCTGCTTGCTCTAGAATTGGCCTTTTAGTAATTTTATCTTCGCAAACGTTTGATTGCTACCTCAGAGGAAATCCCTGGTTTTTGTTTGTTTATTGTTTATATCTTTCCCTGCCATGTCATTCTCTTTCCTACCAATAATTTATTCTAGACAGAAACTTTTTAATTACTGTGACATACAGAGTCCCCATCTGACTTTTGCTTATTCTCCGGCATTCCAAACTGTTCTTCTTGACTTCTATCTGCATGAGCCAGCTGTGCTAACTCCTGAACAGTTGAGAGCTATTCCATAGGAGACCTCTGCCATAGCCCCAAGTACTTTATGCTTCTCATTTGTATGACTTTTGTCATACTTTGATATGATTCTTTTTCTAAGTTAAGATTTTAGAAAACAAATCTTGGTTTGAATTTGACCCCATGAGTGTCTTCCTTAAAGATTTAAATAAGCCCTTTTATAGCTTACCCCATTCATGTTTTCTGAGGACTGATCATATATCTATCTATAGGACATTCTTCTTTATGTGTTATGTCTCAATGGCCCTAGTGAGGTGAGTGGTTCATTTGCACACCCCTGTAGTCTGCTTTGTCCACCATACTCCTCTATACCTTAAAGAGGAATTGATACTTGATGAGAACTCTGTACTTACATGTTGTATGAGTAAAATCACGTAAGCTCACATCCCATCATTCAAACTGAGCTGGCAGGTCAACTTGGCAAAGAATAAAATCTTTCACCATCTTTATACCAGAAGCTTCTTGCATGACAATCTTCTACAACACACTTTCCCAGGTGTCTTGGCACTGAATGGTTGTAAAGCTCTTCAGAGACAAGTATTTGTAAATAATTCCATAAAATATGTACAGTTAGTTTCATTGTTACTAGGGGTATAGAGAAGAGGAATTTGAGAAATTTGAAACATGCTTTTCGACACATTCCATTTATGTAGTTGATCAGAATGGTGTTTGAACTGTCTTGGTATATATATTAACGATGGTATATTATGCTTTTTAAATGTGAATTATTATTTTATAGCAGTATAAAAGATTAAATTTAGAATTTTCCATTAGGTGGATTTTATGGGTTTTTTTCATATTACTTTATTTTTTCCTGTAAAGGTTTTATCATTTTGTGTCATGGAGTGATCTGATTCTGTTTTTAATTTACAAATAACACATGTCTAGATATCAGAATACTACTATATAACCTTGTATAAGATGATTGTTGCAAAATGCCTTTTCTTCCTTGGTTTTCTTTGTTTTTTCTTCACTGTTTAATATCAACCATATAGAGTAACAATAAGCCTTTAAACATGCAGCTGTAACAATTAAAAATGTATGCACTGAGAATGATGGTTTCCTTTGTAAATCCTTTGCTTTCCATTGACAGGTAGATTTCATTATCTTTCTTACTGAGTAAATTAATTGCAGTTACGGTAGAGAATCATGTATCTTGCTTATCAATGCACCATAAAGAAATTATGTACTTAGATAGCACTACTTTTTCATAGAATATAATATATGATTGTTGTGTCAATTTTTTAAAATATCATATGTGTATAATTTTATTTTACCATTATTGTCTTGGTCTTCCATATTTATTCATTTATGTAATATGCAACATTTGTCAGTAAAAAATCATTGTGAATATAAGTGGCAAAAATGTATGTATATCTTTTCACATTAATGTCCATCATAGCTCTTAATATAGTTATCTTTTAAAAATGTTAGCAAAATGACCAAAAAAACATATAAAGAAATACAAAATAATCATTTAACTCTGAACCAGAACAAAACAAAATAAAACAAAACAAAAAAACCCTAAAATAACAAAACCAAAATCCCTTTATATTGTCAATATTTTTATGTAAAAAAAACCTATGAGTTTGGTAGCCAATGTCTAACTCATACTTGTGTATATTAGTGCCCATAGTTTTAGTATTCCAAATCTATGAGACTATTAAAATATAGAGGACCTTTATATTTTGTAGGTAACTAGCTTATTCAGTTTCTGTAATTGTCTAGTTTAATGATCATGCTAGTAATGGGGAGGAGAATAGTGTTCATAATCTATGCCCTAGTGGGCTGAGTGGGACTTGGGGTGGTTGGTCCTAAGCCTGAGTCTGCAATAGAGGTGTCCCTTGGGGATGCCCCCTACTGGGCTCCTCTGAGGCCTGAGTAAGCAGGGGTCTGATGGTGCGCCCTGCGGTCCCCGCAGGTGGCAAGCACAATGAGAGACATCCAGCCCTTGCTGCTCCACTGCGACACGCAGAGCGCAGCGCAGGAGGCGCTCTACCTCCCAGACATCTCCTTCAGCAGCCAGCGGCAGAGCGCGCCACTGCTCATCGAGGACAAGGGTCACGTGGAGCTGCCAGAGGAGGTCGTGGACCAGGTGCCCCAGGAGCACAGATTGCAGCCCAAGGTGCGGCCGGCGGGGGAGAGGGCTGGGGTGGCAGGGCTCGGGCTGACGGGAGGCTCATGTTGCCTTCCACCTTTGCTGGTGGCCTATGTTTCTGCTGTAGCAGTGCACGCCTATTCAGCTGTAGAGCCACATCCTAATTTTGAAATATTGTGTTTAAAATGTATGGTTGTGATGGAAACCAAGGATTGTGACACACACACATGTCGGCCCAACAATCTGAAGGTGAAAACGGAAAGATCAGTGCCCAAGGCAAGCCTAAGTTGTGTAGTGAATATTCAGGCCAGCCTGGACTTCCTGAGAAGTCATCCAAATAGAAAAAGAAAAACCAAAACAAAGAAAGAAAAGAACTAAAGTTGAGTTAGAAATACTATCTTGCATTATTGCCTGATACTTCAAATTACCTTTAAAATAGCATTTAACTAACTGTAAAATTCCTATGAAAGATGAGCATGAACATTTCTGATTTGGGGAAAGAAGTCTCATCAAGAGGAAGTGACAAGATTTTGAAAAGATTATGATTAAAGCATCGTGGTAAAGAATTAAACATAGTCACTTAAAACATAAGACCTCAGGAAAGAGCTAGTAATCTCATGAAAATGTTGAGATGTACTTACAATCTTGCTTCTCAGATGGCAACTCTATGAGTCCAGCTAATAAAATTCCATTGAAGAACACCGTATAATGTTTCCATAAAATTAAATACTATTTTCCCCAATACTGTCTACTATAAATTTTCTTCTTTCTTTTTTTCTCACAAACCTCCATAGGGTAGTCTTATCCCTTTAATTCCGGGGTGGGTGGGTGTTCATAACATTCAGAACTTTGTGTGCTACAATGTGAAAAGCGCTCGGGAATATCTGGCTGAAAACCATGAATTTCAAGCTACCCTGCTTACTCTATAGTTTTTTTTTTTTTTGAAGGGGTAAAATGTAAGAAATGCAAAGGGGAAGCGAATGCTGCTGTATTAGTTGTATTTAATGTTTAAGCCCTGTTGTGTCAACATGAAATAGAGTGCTTGAGCTGCGCATCATAAATCCATTTCACGTTTGAAAGACCCATGAGAGTTAGCCCCGGGTCTTCAGCTCTAGTGAGCACATGAGAAGAGGGAACATGGTGCTCACAGTGGCTTTGTGGCCTCCATCACCCTGTTCCATCAATGCTCACCAACCTGTCAATTCAAATTATCGTTTCTTCCTTGGTGGGTGTGAGTGGGGCCGTGGTGGCGGTGGTGTCCACAGCAAGAGACGTGTAGGAGTCCAGTGTGTTGCAAAGATTCAAGGACACTGTGGAGTACACATTCTTCCTGTTTCGCTGTCACTCTTTCAGATAGGACATGCTCTGAATTAAGCACATTTTCATTTATAACACAATGTGAAAATGGTCGTGGAAATTTCATGATGATTTTGACTTAATTTGTGTTGTACAGTAGGACTTCAAATAAATAGCATTTATGCTACTCTGGTTAACCAGCATTCGTGGAAATTTCTAGAATAGTAAGACATACATATTTAAAACAATACACACACATATGTACTCTCGTTTGCAGTTTTGTCTTCGGATGAAAATTTAGAATATAGGATCATTTTTCTATATATATTAAAAAGTTATTTATATTTAGATAGCCACCCAATTTTTATTGCTTTCTGTTTCAGAACACTCTTCTGTGTCACTAGCCTTTCATTCTTGTCACATATGTCATAATGCAGGGTAGTGGTAGGGTTTAAGTCACAAAAAGTAAAAAAAGGGGGTATGTTGTATTTTATTTTAAACGGAGATAAAAGTAGACCCACTTAGTAGACTGCGTGGCAGCTCAAACATGGAGGGTAAAGGCTGTGTGATGCCGCAGGAGCTGAAGGAATGTTGAAATTCGTTATCACTCTGCTACTTTTAGAAAGTTGCTGTCCTGTGAAAGTAGTTTCTCCGTGAGACAGCCAGACTGAAGGTCATCTGAGATTGTTTCCCACAGAAAGAGTAAAGAGGAATAAGTAAATATTACAGGGAATAATCCTTCCCCATAGTGAGGAGAGCACACAGCTAGCTAGTGTGCTTAGATCGGTATTAAAAATGGAATTGAAGTAAGAGATTCATGTTATCTTGAACTCCTTAAGTTGAAAAGACATGGCATAATTCAAACAAGAAAATGTCAGGGAATTCGACTTCCTTCCTTAGCCCTTTGAATTCTTCAAAGAAAAAAAAACAGTTGTAGGATGAAGATACTATAAACATATAGTCCTCAGGAAACAATTTAAATATTGAAGACCAATATTAATATGATCAATCTGTGGCTTAAAAATAAACTTCATCTTTCCTTAAAGCTAGCCTAAGTTTTATTTTATAAATAATGAAACAAATAAGTGGAGACTCAACAAATCCAACCATGGCAACAGAACAAAGTGTTTTCCAACCTGTGAAATGGCATTTTGACATGTTTGTCCTTGAATTTATTTAACTTTTTAGAGTTAATAGAAACTAAGAGCAAATGAGTGGATTCACAGAAACTAGAAACTCACTGCATAGTAAGAAAATGAGGTGTGCGCCCAGGCATGTGTGTGTGTGTGTGTGTGTGTGTGCATCCACACACATAGACATTTAAGTCAGGGTTCCCTGAAGTACCTTCAGCCAGGAGAAAGCTTTAAACCAATCCCAGTAAAAATCCAAATACCTAAATATTCCCTAGAGGACAGAGGAAGGCCAACACATTTATAAATATTTTTATTAATGTCTTGTGAATTTCATACAATATTCTTTGGTAACATTCACCCCCACCCCAACTACTCCATTTACTTCTTTCATACCACTGTCCTTCCCCACAGTTTCATTTCCTTTTTCTCGAAACAGTTCATCCAGTCTAATGTATGCTGCCCGTAAATTCCTGGGTATGGGCCATCCACTGGACTTGCTGTACCTACCAAGAGCTACACCCTTCATAAAAAGTGACTGTTCCTAACCCCAAAGCATCATCTGTCCATAGTTCCTCTGTTAGTGCCAGAGACGTATGAAATCTTTCCTATTCCATGGCAACCTATCGACTGGCCTTATCTCGTGCAGGTATTCTGCAGGCAGTCACAGGGGCTGTGAATTGATGTGTACAGTGGTCCTGCCATATCCTAAAGGCATACTTCACTCTGGTCTTCCCCAGTCACTGACTCCTACAGTCTTTGTGTTCCTCTTTAGTGATGGTTTCTGAGCCTTGAGGGTGGTAATATATAGATGTCCCTTTGTGGCTGAGCGCTCTACTGATATTTATTCTCTGCCTTTTTACCAGTTGTGAGTTTCTGTGTTAATCACCAGCTACTGCACAAATGGTCTTCTCTAATGAGATCTGGGAACAGCCCTAATATGTGGGCATAGCAATATGAAATTAGAGGGCAGTATAATATTGCATCCATTTAGCAAAACCATACCAGTACTCACTTTCAATCATTTAGTTGTTGTTTTGATAGTGATCTTCTTGCAGGTGCAGAAGGAGGTCACTGAGGATTTTTCATGACACTTGAAAGCTACACAGACTGTACCAGATTCAGACCAGCTTTCTCTTGGAAAACAGATAAAGCAATCCAGGAATACTTTTAAAATAAGATCTTAAAAATTCTATCCTGAACTTACTTTAAAGCTCACTTTTTGTCCCATGGGAGCCAAATGCTTTTTTTTTAAATCATGCTCATATATTCATTCACTCCTCTTGGAGAATCACATAAAACTTGCCATAGCTTGATTTATCCCTCATTCCTAGGTATAAATGTTTACAGATGGCAATGTTTGTATTGTCATTATAAACAAAAGTAAATCTCCACTGAATTATTAGAAGGATTTTTGCATGGAAATTAACCTTTAAATTATTGTGCTATGTACTTAATGCTACTATATTCATTCTTGGACATTTTTTCCATATATAATATTTGGCGTGGAAACAGGATGAGCACTATGTCAAGAGTCAACAACAAGATGCTAGAGGAATCCCTGTCTTGGGTCTCTCATTGAGTCTTCAGTCATTGACGAAAGTTGTGTAATTCAATGAATGCTCTTAAAAGACCCTTCCTGTTTATAATACAGCATGGAAAAATCCTTGAAAAAGTAGTATGTAAGGCTAATTTGCATGGGACCCCGAATCTTGACAATGATGCTAAATCAATAAGATTTAAAGACTCAATGTGTATGTAACTCATAGAAAACACAAGGAAGAAGAAGACCACTCTGCTTTAACCCACTAAATATGAACAGTTCTCCATTTTACTGAGATAAGAGAGACAAATATAGATGGCAAAGTCAGTAAGGCATAATGGAGTTGCTGACTAAACAAAGTCGTCCTCATTAAAAATATAAGAAAGGCAGGATTAGTCTTTAATAGCCCTGTTTGGCCAGGAGTGATAAGATATCCTGAAACACAAGCACATCTGCTAGGATTGCATCAGTCCTTCCTTTACTCCCTTGTAATACCTGGCAGGGATACAAGGGAGCCAAGATTAGGTCTGAATTTGAGCTTTTCTGTCTTCTCTTCGATACATGTATAGTGTGTGTGTGTGTGTGCTTGTGTGTCTGTGTGCGGAGTTTCAAGTGATAATCTAGAGAATACAGGAAACCCTTCCGCTCATATTTGCTCTCATTTAGCATGTAACATAGCACTCACTTCTGTAGAGTAATAACCAGAAGTAATCTCCACATGTCCTTCGAGAATTCCTCAGACATGAACCTTGATTAATCTTTTGCCTAATTAAAACTGATTATTAAAATAGCTTGTCCCTTGACTACCATGTAAACTGGTGCTTTATCTTAAAGAAATGGTTAATGTTCTTGTTGGTTAAGAGTTTTGAAAATAAAAGACAATACTTTCAGAGCTATTGGTGCAGGCTGTGTTTGCAAAGCTCACATGATTCGGCATGTGAGGTGCTAAAATAACTGAAGCTCTCATGGTGAAAGGGACAGAAGTTCATTTCCTGGGTTACATGTAACACCATGATTTGGGAATCAAGCCAGTTCCTTTGTATACCACAAAGTCACTGACTTGATAGGGCGAGTCATAGATACTGAGATAAATGAAAAAAACATAGTGCATACCAAATGCTTTGAAACCCATGAAAGCCAGAATGCTAATGAGAAAAGGCTTACAGTCAGACAGCACTATTTTTCTTATCTTAGATCATATCCCAACAACTAAATTCTTCACTCACGTGTAAGCCTAGCTTCGCTGCCTTGGGTGTACTCTTGGAGATGAATTGGCATCTATGCAGCAGTGTGACAGACATCATAATTAGCCAAAAAAAGAATTTCATTAATTTAGTATAACAGCCATAAGCTTTTACCCCATGCCTTCGGCAGACATTGTCTTTCTTTGTTTGGAAGGTCCTGCATCATGAGTTAGTTCATTAGTTCATCAGCTAAACTAAAGAAATAGACAATGCTAAGCTAAGCTAAACAGACAATGGGCTTGATGTACATTCCTCTGTTTTTAATGATCTTTTCTGATACTACTCTTTAGGGAGACTCCCAGAGAGGATTTCATGATGTAATTCACTATGTATCTATGGTTGATCTCAAACTTGTAGCACACCCCCTGCCGTAGTCTCTTGAGTTCTAAGATTGCCGATGTGTACCACCATTTGTGACTAAAGCCAAGGCATGATGGTATTGTTTCGTTTTACCTATAGCCTGGCCCATACTTGGTCAGTGTTTTACTGCTGAGGTATGTCATTAGCCTGACCACTATTCTTGACAAGACTATTTCTGTCCTACTTTCGAATTAGGCTGGTCTGAATGTGTGTATGTTTGTGTGTAGTTAAACTTTTTTGTTGGGACTGTTGGCTCACCAATTATGACATGGAGATCAATTATTATGAAAGCTTTGTAATATCTCTTACAACTTAAATAAATCTATTTCTGTTATTTATTTTGACAGCAATGATGTATCCCTTTGCCATGTGCTTACTTCCCTTAATCCTAATTTAAAAAACAAACAAACACAGTAACAAAGCAAAAAGTCTTTCTCAAATTATTATATCAAAGTTGAACCTGACATGTCTAGGAAAAGTTCAAGAATTCATGGGGAGATATGAAGAAGACAGGAATTGTAAGGAAAGAACCAAGAAATGATGCCGTGGCAATGGAAAACCTTCTGTTTTACTGCCTCAACTTTTGGGCTATAATTCCTGCTGTAGGAGAATAATACAATTTGGCTTTCAAAGTGCTATTTTAGCTTTGTTGTTTTATATGGCACTATAATGCTATTTCAGATAAATGTCTATTCATGTTATGTGTGTGTGTTCCAGAAAGGCTTGTGAGTTTAGAGTAGATTTTTGCAGTAACTGATATGCAAAATGTGTTCTTGGCACATCATTCTTCAGAATCTTCCTTGTGTTGTATCATAATCTTTTTATATTGGAAGAAGAGGTAAAGGTCTCTTGAGAAATAGAAGAGCTGTTAAGATTTAAACAAAATGTGTTGTGGCCCTAATCATAATTCAGAGGAATTTCTATAGCACCTTGTTGCTTTTTCATTAGTCTACTGAAATGATATTTTCTCTTGAAAATATCGGTGTTAGGAAGTATAGACTTCAGTATATCTATAAAAAAATTCTAGAAACAATATTTCTTATTTGTTTTGCCATTAATGTACTTATTCTCTCTTTCTATGAGAGTAGGTTTCAAACTGCTTACAGTAATGATGCTATTTTTTGAGTCAATATTTGTCTTATAAAATAATGACAACTGGGAACCAGGCATGGTGGAGCACTCCTTTAGGTCCAGTATTTCCAGCACTTGGGAGGCTGAGGCAGGCAGATCTTGAGTTCCAGGACAGCCTGGTGCACAAAGTGAATTGAAGGCTCATGAAGGATTTTCAAAGAACTTATTTATTTGGAGATACTTTTGTTTAGGTTAAGAAGAAACAACAAAATAAAATCTAAAAGAATGATTTCATTTTTTGTATGTTCATGGGTTATGGCCAGAATAGCTGCACATTGAACACAACTCTTACTCAGTTTAATTCACTTATTCGGCTGGCTCTGGTGTATGAAGCGCCTCTTTAATTCTGTTCCTGGCCTTACTAATAACGCAGCTGATGTTAAAAGAGAGGCTCGTTAAGCAAGGTACTAGTTAACCCCATGTATCACAAAGCTTTATCTAAGCTCACTGCTCCCATGTCCCTAGGACAATGAGTTAGCGTAGCTAGAAAATGGTAGAGGAGGCTATTCCGGGGAACTGGATGGTGTGAACAAAGTTGCAGAGGGGAAAAATGAGCACAGTGTTTATGTAACTGGGGAAATCCTAGAGCAGAATGGAAAAGAATCTGGGGGGAAGAAATAATGGAAGGGAATGTGTGGAAGAGGGGCTGAGGCCCTCGTGTAGAGGAGTGTCTTACATACTCGGTGAAGCATGCTATGACATTCTGCCTAGGATGGAGAGTCTTCAGAAGCTCCTAATTAGATTCATAGTTGAGAAACTGCTGGGATTATGGGGAAAATTCCGATAGAGAACTTGAGAGTAAAAATTAGTTATGTTATGGCCGTAGGACGAAAGGTAATGATGTTAGGAAGGGTAGTAGCCATGGTAATGGAAAGAAGAGGAGTGATGTGAAAGGCGTAGGCTTTGGATCTGCCGTGCTGGGCTAGTAATTGGACATAGGAGCTAAGGCTGAGGGACAGTCACAGGTGCCTAGGTGACTGGGTGGTTCCATTCACAGAGTTAGGACTTCAAGAGGCACAGTTGGCCTTTCAGAACAGAATGATGAGTTCGGCCTTAGAAGTACTGAGATGGATGGAGGTGCAAATATGAAGCAGGTACAGAACACATGCATCTGGGTATCATGAGGAAACTTCAGCCTTGTAATACATGTTGGGAATGTCTCACAGAAAGCATTAAGTCATTGAAGTTGAGGTTGCCAAAGCTGAGCACAGGCACGGACAGATCCTGTGGACATGTTATGTAAGGAGGAAAGAACGCAGGGCAGCCATGCCGGAAGCAATTGGTTAAAGTGAAATCCCACATTTCCTAATGCTTGATTCCTCCGGCAGCTTCTGTAATGCTAATCTAAAGGCAAGTCACACTTATGGATGAGGATGATGGTGGAGCCTGTGCTAAGTGGCCGAGGAAACAAGAGTGGTTTTGCTTCTCAGGAATAAATTACTGACTCGATGAATTTTCTCAAATCCTTATGTGTAAGGACAAACGATGGAGGATTTGGTTTGCAAGCGTAAGTGACAGACACGGGGAAGTTAGGCTGCAGCTGGTGATCTGCTTCCTTTTGGAATGGACTGCTGCTACTCCGTTCTGATCATTGATTAAAGAGCAAGTGTGAAGACAGAGGTCAAATGAATATATGTGAAAGCAATTCAATAAAGTGTTAAAATTGTCATTCTGGGAATGTTTTAATATTTAAAAAATAAGAGACACACCAGAGTAAATGCAATGAGATACAGAAATTGGCAAATTAGTGGCAGGCTATATTGTGCCATAAGTTATGAATGAATGACTTAAAAGATTGTATGTAGTCTGTAGCAGCATCTAAAGCCCAGCAAATACACTTATGAACACACAAACACATACACAAATAGAAACACATACACACTCACAGAAACACAAACACATACAAACAAGCACAAATGCACACACACATACAAACACACAAGCCACACACACACTCATAGAATAGCAAACACATGCACACACATATACAAACACAAACATACACACTCCTAGAATAACACATACATACACAAATACTCATACAAACATAAACACATTCAAACACAAACATACACACACAGACTCTTAAAGAATTCTTTAAAAGATAATTTTCAACTTAAAGAATTAGACCATGGCAAACTGTCTAATACAATCATTTATCGTAACTAACCTAGGGGCATTAGGGTATATAGCCAGGGGTACAATGTTCACATAGTATGTAGAAGTTGACTCTTGTGAACAATCAAACTAAAATTGAGCTGACATATGAAAAATTAATAGTTCTTTTTTCTTACACAGAAAATATTGATATCTACCATTATTTCTGTGTTTAATAGTACATACATGAGCTCTTTAATTCTTAAAAACTCCCAGTTATTTACAAGCAACAACACCGAAAATCATTGATTCTTTTGGATGGTGTTTTCTCCCGAGAGGATCCCACTATGTAGCTCAAGCTGGCCTTCAAATATGATCTTCTGCTTGTGCCTTCTTAGGATAGTGGCTACCTATATAAGCCAGTATGCTTATTTAAATTTTGATCTTACTTGTAAAGATAATTTTATTGACTTTTTTGAAAACATCCATATGCTCCTCTATATGGGACCATATATGAAGCCTGGTGGATCTACCAGGGCTATATTTTTAAGCAAATCTGGCTTTCCATTGCCTAGAAGCTCTCAACTAATTATTACATATTTATGTTGTAAGTGGTTAGACGATTGATCAACAGAGCCATAGATAAAGCATAAATATCACATAAATCTCTATATAAATATGTTTAAGGAATCCTCCAGGTGAAATATTGCATTTTATTTGTTTACTTTTTACACTCAAAAAATATTTTTGTTAATTTAAAACCTTAATAGTTGGAGTTAATTTTTGTTTTCTGTGTTATAAAATGAGTCCCTCTAATAATGATCTTACATGATACATCTATTTTCCATAAGTTGATCTTGATTTTTCTCTTTCTTTCTTTCTTTCTTTCTTTCTTTCTTTCCTTCTTTCCTTCTTTCCTTCTTTCTTTCATTCTTTATTTTTGGTTTTATTGAGACAGGGTTTCTCAGTACAGCCTTCGCTGTTCTTGAGCTCACTGTGTTGACCGGGGTAGCCTTGAACTCAAAGAGATCCACCTGCCTCTGCCTGCCAAGTGCTGGAATTAAAAGCATGCTACACTACAGCCTGACAAGTTGATTCTTCCTTCTGACTTCAAAAAATTCCCCTGCGTGTGTGTTGGCCACATTATCCTTATCCAGTGCTTTGCTGAGGAACTCCTACATTGGTTCCATAACTTGGCCATTGTGAATAGTTTTACAATTCTACTTTTATGTGTTGGTATCTCTGTAATATGTTGTCTTAGAGTATTTGCAGGAGATGCCCAGGAGGAGTTTGGCTGTCTATGGTACATCTCTTCTAGTTTTTTATTTGTTTGTTAATTTTGTTTTGTTTTCAAGAAACTTCCATAGTGATTTTCATAGAGCCTCTCCTTTCAATTCACATCAGCCGCATATTAAACTCCTCTCTAGTCTATCTGTCTCAGCTTTTGCTGTTTCAGCTTGTTTTCTTAATGACTGACATTCTAAGTGGAGATGGAATTTCAATATACTTTTGACTTGATTTTCTCGGATGGTTCGTTAGGTAGAAGTTTTGTATGCATGTATTTTTTGGCCATACGCTCTTCATCTTTTGTGTGTATTGGTTGAATCCATTAGTTCATTCATTAATTGTGTTGTTTGTTTTCTTATTGCTTAGTTTTATATGTATTCTAGATATTTCCTCTTTGCTAGATGTATAGCTGGCCAAGTATTTTTTCCTATTCTGTAGGCTCTCTCACAGATGTGTGTCCTATTTATTCTATATCATGACTACAGGTTACTTACTTTTTTCCCCCATTTTTACAAAGTTAGAGATCAAACTCAGGGCTTATTACCTGCACACACTCAGCCATTATTCTTTATTCTCAAAATATTTTATTAATTGTTGAAAGGAGTACGCTTGCTGGTCCCAGCCACCTGGCTAACTTAAACTCAAAATAACCACAAAGAAACTGTATTAATTAAAACACTGCTTGGCCCATTAGCTCTAACTTCTTATTGGCTAACTCTTACATCTTAACCCATTTCAAGTAATCTGTGCATCACCACAAGGTCATGGCCTACCAGCAAAATTTCAGCACGTCTGGCTCTGGCAGCTCTGTGGCTTCTCTCCGACTCCGCCTTCCTTCTCCCAGCATACAGCCTAGCTTTTCCTGCCTAGTTCTGTTCTGCTCTTGCCACAGGCTCAAAGCAGTTCTTTATTCATTAACCAATAAAAGCAACACATAGNTGCTTGGCCCATTAGCTCTAACTTCTTATTGGCTAACTCTTACATCTTAACCCATTTCAAGTAATCTGTGCATCACCACAAGGTCATGGCCTACCAGCAAAATTTCAGCACGTCTGGCTCTGGCAGCTCTGTGGCTTCTCTCCGACTCCGCCTTCCTTCTCCCAGCATACAGCCTAGCTTTTCCTGCCTAGTTCTGTTCTGCTCTTGCCACAGGCTCAAAGCAGTTCTTTATTCATTAACCAATAAAAGCAACACATAGACAGAAGGACCTCCCACACCAATTAATTGTATGTATGTCTCCCAAAGTACATGACTATACTGTAAATAATTCAGCACACATGCTTCATCTACCAATTTTGATTCTTTTCTTTGATATTCTCAATTATAACAGCAACAACATAGTACATGTATCATAAGCTAACTGCATATACTAGTCTGTGCACAGTGATTATGGTCACTTTAAATGGAATCTGTTGTTTGCTACCTACAAAACTATGAACTGCAGTAAATTATAGAATACCTTTTCAATAACATTAGTGAATAAGAGAGACTATAGGTAAATTTTGTCCAATCTAACATTATTTGGTATTTGTAGAAATTTTATAAAACTTTTATTTCTTTGAAGTTTGATCATAAGACTCCTACATTTAGCATAGTGATTTTTGCTTGTTTGTTAAGAAATGTGCCAAGCCAGGCAGTGGTTGCACATGCCTTTAATCCCAGCACTTGGGAGGCAGAAGCAGGTGGATCTCTGTGAGTTAGAGACCAGCCTGGTCTACAAGAGCTAGTTCCAGGACAAGGACCAAAGCTACACAGAAAGACCCTGTCTCAAAAAAGTAAAACAAAAATAACAAAGTGTTTCAAGTGTGAGTTTAATGTAAATATGTGCATGTACTAACTGCATTAAATGTACAGAATTGAATCTTAATTTATACTTAGGGCAAGATATTTGAGAAATTATGAATACAAACTTTAACAGTTTGAAGCTAAAAGCACATTTGTTAATTTTAATGTAGTATCTCAAATAAAGGAGTGCATTTATGAAAAATCTTATGACTTTGAATTCAACCTGTGTGTATTTTCTTTATACATTAAATTAAAAAGTTGGTAAGGATATTTATTTCTGTGGAAATCAATAACTTTAAGTTTCAATTTGACCTATTTTCTAGAGACCATAGGTTGATACTGTAGACATTTTTAAAACAGTAGGAGTTAAGTTAAATCAGACTTTCAGACACTGGTTGATACACCTGCAAATAAAGAAATTACACATGTTCAGAAATTGTCTCAAGATTTTGAGTGTAGGTATAGACAAGTAATAAAAATGTCACATGCATATCCATTGCTGTCTTTGCTTGTTACTTGTTTCCTTGGGACTCTTCGAGGTTTATAAGGAAATAGTTTACCATAGTACTGGGATATAGCTCAGTGAGAAATAATTGTGAGGATGCCAGAGACCTTGGTTTGTCACACACACACACACACTCACACAAACACACACACACACACGAGAGGGAGAGGAAACAAAGAGAGAGAGAGAGCTAGCTAGCATTTACTAATGGAGTTTACTCTTAGATTAAAGTTCATGGGTATTTGAATTATATATTTTTATGCAAACTTGCTCATTTCTACTCTTATGACTAAAAAGTAGCTCAGCTTGAGTTTGGTGATTACAATCCGAGCAAAGACAGATTCTGCTGTCTAGAAATCCATGTTTTTGTTATTATTCTGGGTTGAAAAGGATAAAAGTAATCCATTAGTTCATTACTCAAGCTCCCTGCAACCCTACTTAGGTAAAATCTGTTGAAAAGACAACACCACCAGTTTTGTGGGGGGGCATATTATTTTGAGAACATCAAAAAATATTGATTACTAAATTATTGGGGTTTGGTGAAAACTTTCTCATTTTAATAGAGTGGTAAAAAATTATTCCTCATGTCTGTTATACTCAGCATATATAAATTAATCTAAATGTTGATGACATTACATAACCCTTGAATTCACTAAGGAATTTAGAATGCTCATAGATATATTTACATGTAGTTGTTTTACTTATGTCTTTGTAAAATCTTTGAATACAAACAGGGATACACACACCACACACACATACATCTATATGTCCACAATTTATGAAATCAAGCCATAAATGTATATTTATTATTATAAAGTAAATATTAATGCTTTAGCAGTCATCACCTCTGAGAGGATAAAGACACATTTAAAATATGGGCATGGTTATATTGGTGTATCACCAAGAAAGAAAGCAAACGTTTGCATGCGCTTTTCCCCAGGCCTGAAGATCAGTACAATGATCAGGCCATCTGCTACCATCTGCAGCCTCCCAGCATTCTCCTGGCCTGGCCTGCACTGGAGTAAAGGGCTGCAGTTGTGGTTTCAGTTGTTTGCTTCTGGGCTTTTGGGGAACTGCTCAGTAATCCCTTGGGTGTGCCAAGAGGGAAGGCAGGAGGGAGCCTTGCATCATGCTGTGGCAGCCTCAGGGGCTCCTTCAGTACCTTAGTGGCTTACCATGGTGAGCACCATAGACAGCCTTCCAGTTGAAAGGGCAATGTAAATAAGTGCTTGATTTCAGCCAGCCAGCAAGTGTTCATTGTGAACCTGGTCTCTGTGTACATAAATAATCAGATCTAAATACATGGTAGAAAATTTGAGATTGAGCCCCTACTTGGGAGAAAATGCAAATCAAAAGAAAAATATAAAACGGTAAAGCAGCAGGATTTACCTCACCACTGTGGTGCGGTTGAGGTGGGGATAGCTTAGGTGATGGTGTCTCCATGTGCACCGTGCCTCTAATTTTCAAATAATAGCCTTTGTGTTTTTGTATGTCTGCATCGTTTCCCCCTAGAACATCTCAAAAAGGACAAGGCGTTCTTTTTAGTATCCAGTACACTTTGGTTAGCTTGTGGAAATATTATTTTCACCTTCCATGACCCAACTTTACAGAGTGTATAACAGCGACTCTCTGTGTGTTGTACCGTAGACACATATACAGTACGCAAAGGGTTCCCTTAGCATGGAGTAAATTATGTATTTGATTTTGTTCAGTCGCTTTTATAATAGAAAAACGTAATATTTAGTGGGGTTGACGATCTCTTCCCTTAGGTGTGATCTCGGAATCAGAAGTCCTGCATTGATTTCAATGAGGGTCACGGGTTTATGCCAACAGTGTGAGGCAGGGGCAGGTAGCCACCCAAGACTGCCCTTAGTCCACAGGAGCCTCACATTTGTAGCACAGCACTTTTTCCTTTACCTTCCTAGTTAGAATGAAAACTTGCATGACTAGGCATGAGAAAAAAAAAAAACCTTTATCAGCAGGATCATTAATAACTTGGGCCTCAGCCTTTCAAGTTACAATTAGCTGCTCACCAGCTGTGACCTTCAAGAGCTACTCGTTATTGTGGGCCCTGATTGTTCCCTCCCACCCCAGAGCTCTTTTCAGAAATAGTTTCTCTGACATCATTGACTCCAGGGGTCGGTGTAAAGGATGAGTCTTCAGGCACTCATTTCTAAGTCTTGTTGCTACGGGCATGCTGTGTGTACATGCATGTGTGTGCATGCATGTGTGTGAGTATGTGTGTGAGTGCCTGTGTGTCAGTTTAAAGAATTCAGCTAATGATTAGTTAATGCCTCATTGTAAACCCAGCTGTTTGGTCAGACCCCAGTTCGGATGACACCTGCCAGAGGAAGGGTGGGTACTCTTGGGAGCAGCAAGGCGATTTAGTAGCCTCAAGTCCAGAGCAGACCTGACGGTAATAACACAGACCCTGTTTTATTTTGATGTGTTTTTAAAGGTCTCAACATGCATGCTTGCCAAACTGTGTCATGCACTGCACGGCATCTCAATGGATCAGCAGGGAGGTTAAACCTGCTGTGAGTTTGGCACATACTGCAACCCAAAGAGAAAATGGGGATTAGCAGACTGTAGTCAAGTATGAAATGAAAGCTTGGTTGGAAATGGAGGACTGGATTGTTTTCAACTTCATACCTCAGTTCCTTTATATCTGAGGAACATATGACTCTTAAGAGAAAGGGATTTGCTTTCTCTGGACAAGGTGTGACACATAATCTTTCTGCTCATAAAGGAGCCTTAATTAGGGAAAAGCTAACCATCATAACACGAAAGCATAAGCCCACTGGCAGGAAGAGCAATACTGTATGTTATTGATAAGTTTTCTGGACAATAAAAATCTAGAATTCAATCTTATACCCCAAAACATCTTGTCCATCATATATGTGTACGGTGAAGGTTTCACATGTGAACCCTTGCTTGGCAATATCTGACGCCATTGCAGCAAGGCAAATGGGATCTCTAGAACGGAAGAGGTGGACTTGCCTCTCTCTGACACACTTTCAAACCCTGCATGCCTGGAGATCGCTTCCAGAGTTCTCATTTGTGTAGACAACTAGGTGAGCTCGACCTGACAATATATAAAATTCCTGGGAAACTGCCCTATATTTGTGTCTCACTCCCATGACAACTTTCTTAATTGGTTTCTTTTTTCCTCACATCAGTAGCAGGGAGGATAAACCTGAGGGAGACTGAGCTACTGTCTCAGTTGTATATCCATGGCTAGGCCACAGGGCTCCCACTGGGTAGTTCCAAAACCCATGGTCATAGCCATCCCTAGTTAAATTCGGCGTTTCATAAATTAAAAGGAAAGGGCTTGGAGGCAGGAAGAAGCCTGTAGGAACTGGCCAAGGGCTGGAGATATTGATAAATTTTTTAGTATTGCTATTACAAATAAGATTTCCCTTATAGAATCATTTCAAAGTTAATATTATTGAGGGTGTAGCAAAAATTCCAAATTATCAATGATGTCAAAATCATATAGTGTTGGAGGAGGGCACCGCTTGTTGGTTCCCAGCTGCCTGGCTA
>LOJH01000545.1:0-22271 GCA_001685095.1 Ellobius talpinus | reverse complement strand
TTAAATCACTGCTTGGCCCATTAGTTCTAGCTTCTCATTGGCTAACTCTTACATTTTAATTTACCCCATTTCTATTAATCTGTGTATCACCACAAGGTGGTTGTGTACTGGCAAAGTTTCAGCATTTCTATCTCTGGCAGTGGCTCCATGGCATCTCTCTGACTCTGCCCTTCTTTCCTTCTTTCTCCCAGCATTCATCTTAGTTTCCCCCCATACCTAAGTTCTGCCCTATTAAAAAGCCATGCCAGTTTTCTTTATTCATTAATGGTAATCACAGCATACAGAGGGAAATCCCACATCAATATAGTCCTTTTTAAAAAATAAGAATATTAGAGAATTAACGATTGCCACCACAATTTCATACTCAATTTGAGCTTGAATTCATTGTGTCAGTAGATTAACCTAAATTGAATGTCCCAGTGAACACTTTTCAAGAGTTGAAATCTGTATACATTGAGGATTTAGTAATCACTGTAACTCCGCAGGAACAGAAGGGGGTATATTTGGTAAACACAGAAAACAGTAAGTTAAACATTAAAGTATGCTTTAATCCTATGAGAAAAGCACCACAGGAAATACTTCCCAAAGCAGGGGCCGGGCGGGGGTGGATATGAAATAATGATGCGATTTTGTGTCCATGCTTGGGCTGTAATGAGTCAGAAACTGATGAGGGCACAGTTGTTACCCGATGGTGTTAGAGGGGGTTCTGTGGGGTTCTGCCGGGTTCTGCGAGCCCTCGAGAGAATTAGAGAAAATGAAAAGTTCAGGGCAAGGCAGGTAAGAGGGAATTCATGGCCTGAACAGTCAACGGGGAAGGGGGGGGGTGTTCCTTGAAGCAGCTTTCCTCTGCAGTCTTGACTGTCTTTGTTTGATTCACCCCAGTGAGGGTTCATCCTGAGAGAACATGGCCTGCAGGTGAGAATAACAGAAAGCAGCTGGCTGTGAGTGCGGCCAGCAGATGCTGTTTTCTGTTTCATTCTTCTTTTTTTCTGACAGCTGGGCAAATCACATGTAGTCGAATCTTGCAGCTAGACTCTGCAATGGTCCTTTCTGTATCCCCATGCCCATGTGCCCATGTCCTTGAAGGCTTGTTTGTCAAGGAAATATGAAAGGGAGAACAGATTGGAGATGAAGTACTGACATTCCTCCATAAAGACGATCTGTTCCCATCTCCTAGCTCCCAAAGCTGCTCCCGAGGAGGGTGAAGAAAGAAATGTAAGCCCTGTGTCCCTGGCTTACCCGGAGCACAGATCCTTGTTGCCTTTCCAGAGACAGCTGTCCACGAAAACATGCACTAGTCAGTTATCCAAAATTTCCCTGTGGCACTAAGGTGGCGGGTCCCTTGTGAAAGCCAATATTCTCTAAAGAATGCCAGCCAAACAGGCAGGAGGACCAACAGCCTAAACTCCAGGGGGAAGTATATTTGGCTATTTCCTGAGCCGGTTGGACTTTGAAACCACCTTCCCTATACTGTGTTATATTCAGTGTGCCTATGCCCTTATGTGGGGTTGTGGGGATTCATCTAAATATTGACTAGTGTGTTGCACTTCTACATTGTTTGACATGAAATTGTATAGTGTTTAATGTATGTAATGATAAATGCATTAAAGCAAAAATATAACAAGTCTCAGCAGTCTCATAAAATGTTAGAGTTAAGAGAAACATTTGTGGTCATCCCTTCCCTGGAGAGGGTTTATGGTAACAGATTTTCAGACACTTCCGTTGTTAGTGGACTTTGCTCAAGTTCCAATTCCGTTCATAATTTGCAGCATATTATAAGCGAGTATATATTTTAAGTCAAATACTTGTGTTCTATTTAGTTGCTGAAATTAAAAGGTTTTGGGACTATCCCTGTGTATAAACATTCTCTGATTATTATTAAAAATAATAATTCATCTCCAAAATTAAAACCAGAAAAACCCAGATATCACACATCCACCACTGTAGAGGCTTTCATGTAATTTTGATATTTTTATCTATCCACATATTTTCAAATGTATTTGTGATGGTAATGGAAAAGTAGCTTTTTCCCGTCTTTTCTTCAACTAAGATTCTGCAATAGTCAGACTCTGAAAGTGTTGGCAGCAGCTGTCTTTGTGGGCTTTTCCATTAGGGAGGGAGTGGTTGACATTAATGTGAATCTCTTGCCTGTGTTGTTTCATTTCAAGCAGATCTTTGCACAGCAGAATTGCACATTCTTGAAGTGACATGGTGTGTCTTTATTCTCCTCTCTCCTCAGAGCCTCAACTCAGTCTAGTACAATCACTGCAGTAGCATGGCTTTTCCTAAGATGACCCTGTATGTCTGTTTGACCACACTCTTTGTCTTTTTCCTAATTTGCTTTTCAGTGGACTTTGACTCTTTTTTGGTACTCATTTACTACCCTCGTTCCCCTTTCTATTTCCCCGTTCCTATTTCTAAATTTGTCTACACATTCGAAGGAGTGAGTTGATTTTGACTTCTCGTCCAATGACACACTATTATAATTCTTTGTGGCTTTTTAATCGTCATTGCTATTTTTTTATGTGTTATAATTCCTTCTGGTAATCAAAATACTGTTGCTGTCCCATAAGGACATCCACTTTTAAAAAATGTTTTAAATTTATTTTATGTGTATGAAATATGCACGAACAACCTTATGCCAAAAGAGGGCATTAGATCCCAGTATATATGGTTGTGAGCCACCATGTGGTTTCTGGGAATTGAACTCAAGTCATTGGAAGAACAGCCAGTACTCTTAACCACTGACTCATCTCTACAGTCCCAAGGACATCCATTTTTGAATCTCTAAAAGTCAAGAGTCTGTTGTCATGAGAGAAAAAGAAAAAGAAAAAAAAGGGACCTGAAATAAATAGGTTATCTTAGGTTATCTGTATGTATCTAATGTAGTTACAAAGATCCTTTGAAGTGGAAACAGAAGTTGAACAACCAAACAACACCCCACAAACATACAGTATTTACTGTTCTAGAGCATGAACAAGTGAGTGTCTAGAAGTTGAAATTTATTCTACTGAAGCAGAAAGGAACATAAACCCACCAACTTGTAGCTCAGTGAGATCCAAGCCACATTTGACCAATTTAACTGTAAGATAAAAGTTGTATAATAGTAATTTGTTTTAGGGGTAATTTATTAATTCATCTAGTCAGTGGGACTAGAGAAATGAGTCAGTAATGAAGAACACATGCTGTCCTTGTAGGGGACCCAAGTTTGGTTCTTAGAACCCATGTAAGAAATCTCAGTACTGCATTTAGCTTCAGTTCCAGGAGATCTGATGCCCACTGTGGCTTCTGTTTGTTCCTATATGCATATACACATACCGTTCTGTGCATATGCATGGAACCCCCCAAACACACACACAGAGTCACTCTTAAAAATAAGCTGGGCGGTGAGGGCACATGCCTTTAATCCCAGTGCTCAGAAGGCATGGACAGGTGGACCTCTGTGAGTTCATGACCAGACCAGTCTATAGAGAGAGTTCCAGGACAGGCTCCAAAGCTACACAGAGAAACCCCATGTAGAAAAACCAAAATATAAATTAAAAAAGAATACCATAAATAAGAAATCTAGTAATTATTAGTCCTTCTTTCTCTTCTCTTTACCTAATAGTTATTCTGTATTTTCTATTCATAATTTTCTTTTTTAAAAAATATTTATTTATTTATTATGAATACAGTATTCTGTCTGCTTGTATGCCTGCAGGCCAGAAGAGGGCACAAACCTCATTACAGATGGTTGTGAGCCACCATGTGGTTGCTGGCAATTTAACTCAGGACCTTTGGAAGAACAGGCAACTCTCTTAACCACTTAGCCATCTCTCCAGCCCCTAGTCATAATTTTCTTAACCATGCCCCGATTCTTAGGATGATAGAACATGTTGTCTCTCTATGCATAAACACACACGGTATAGTTGTTACTTTTCTTTTGGATAAGACCATGACCACAATACTTGAAAGAAAGTGTTTGTGAAAAGAAAGAGGATTTAAGCTACATAAAGTTCTGTTCATCATGTTTGGAGGGGTGGGCTTTAGTGGGACAGCTCATATTATAGCAGAGAGGAAGCATGGGGTAAAGAAATGCTCTTTCTCTCCTGAATGTCTCTTTTCTCCCCCTTTATTCTGTCCATTCCCACAGACCATGAGATTGTGTCTCCGATATTCAGAGTTGGTCTTCTCTCTTCAGTTAACCCTCTCAACAAGCAGCCACATAGACATACAAACAAGTGTGCCTCATTTGTCTTGTAGTTGATTCTAAATATAGTCAATGAGATTAATCATCATAAGTCTATGTCTTGTCAACTTAACACCTAAATACATTACTTTAAAGAATAATGTCCTATCCCTAGCCTCCAAAAGGCTTACACCTATCTTATGGTGCAAAATGGATTCAGTTCAACTTTGAGCTTAAAGTTTTAACACTGTTCAAAATTCTAAGTTTCAAGTCTGCTCTGTGATCCCATTAGTAGGTTAACTTCTAGTGGTGAACTTTTGAAAAATCATAAAGCTTTTACTCCCAATATAAAACATCATAGAATAAGCATTCCTATTCCAGGGAATAGAGAAGCATAGAAAGAAATGGTGGGGTCAGAAGAAGACCAGAAAACCAAAGGGCAAGCATTAAATCCTGTAGGTACTTGCCTCTTGCCTGGCATCAAGGAGGATAACTTGATATTGTGATGTGTGTTCCAATGGGTTTAGCAGGCTTACTTTATGGTATCTTTTATTCCCATACTTCCTTACTCACTAACTGGTTTCAAAGGCCTAAAAAATATATGCACAAATTAAAGCCATGTAACTCATTGTTTCTAATACCAATCTTCTGTATTAATTACTTTGGTGTTACTACAACTACAATTCCTGATGGAACCCACCTTCTGAAGAAATGATTTGTTTGGCTCCTTAATGTGGATTGTCCCTCTGTATGCTGTGAATATGTTTTAGTACCATTGGTTAAAAAAGAAGCTGATTTGGCCAATAGGCAGAATAGACTTAGGTGAGAAATTTAAGCAGAAATAGAAGGGAAAAAGGGGCAGAGTCAGGGAAATGCCATCAGCCATTGGGGAAGCAAGTTGTGAGGTAACAAGCCACAAATCTCGTGGTAAAATTTAGAATAATGGAAATTGGTTGATTTACATTGGAAGAGCTAGCCAATAAGAAGCTTGAGCTAAGAGGCCAAACAGTTTGTAATTAATGTTAAGCCTCAGAGTGCTTATTTGGGAACTGGCAGGCAGGAGAGAAACCTCCAGTACAGCTCATGGACTCAGAAGGTTTATTCCCATAGTTGTTTCATTTCATTGACTTAGAGAAGAGAGATTCAGGATGAGGCCAGGAGGAATGGAGCCCCAACACCCCAGTAACCTATGTCCTTCATTTAGGCCCTACCACTTCTCAATAATACCGTGATACACTGATTCTTTAAAGGCTCAATCCACTGATTAGGTAGCATGTTTGTGGGCTAATTGTCTCTGGACATGCAACTGCAGACATACCCACAGTTCTGCCACATCCTTCTCCTAGGTGATTGTGAATCCAGTCAAGTTTACCTTGAAGATTAGTCCCCATAGATGGTGGTATCATTTTCATCTTATTTATTACTATTTGGGGAGCATAGATGTTATTTTTATTTTATTTTGAACTTTGACTTGGGAATCAGAGGCCTTATATATTCTAAGGTCCCTCTTAAGATGAACTGTGCCTCCTCCTTTGTAAATGGTACCTATGAGTTCTATTCATAGTTTTAGAACTATTTAGTTTAGTAANAGATAACTATATTGTATTCCATTATCTGACAGTTTCCTTACTGAATATTTGATCACCTCAGTTTTTTTTCCATTACCTCCCCCTCTCACATCTATGTGGGATAGAACAAGAGTTTATGTGAAGTTTGGATATTTTAAGTCATAGTTGCTTAGTAGCCAAGATAGCTGCTTTAGCAGTACTCCCTGGATATACATGCATCTCTCTTTTGCCCCCTTTTATACTAAACTTTCAGAAATGTTCTTATGACCTAAAAGCAGAATGGACAGAGATTTCTATGTTGCTGTGGATGTTGTATATGCTCTAAACAAGGATGCTACTACTGCCCCAACTCTGTCCACAGCAAGATAGACAGTCCACCTGAAAGTCAGAATCCCCACGAGACTATCCATTTCTAAACCAGATATATATAGATATATATCTATATATATATATATCTATATATATCTGATATCTCATTTGTATTACTTTACATCATTTTTTTTCTTTTGGTTTTTATCGAGACAGGGTTTCTCTGTAGCCTTGGGGCCTTTTCTGGAACTAGCTCTTGTAGACCAGGCTGACCTTGACTGAACTCACAAAGATCCGCCTGCCTCTGCCTACTGAGTGCTGGGATTAAAGGCATGTGCCACCACCGCCCAGCTACATCTAAATTAAGACAATGTGCTAAGGCATTTAAGAACCATATTTTGTATTATAGTTGTTAAACCCAATTATTGTTCATTTTTGTTAACCTTCCAGTGAAAGAAAAACTTGCACAATCTTGCAGTGAATTAAAAAAAATAAGCTGCATTGTAAAAGATATATAGTTATGTTAATCTTGCCTCTGAAATGAAAATATAAACCAGGATTGCTTTAAAGCTCTTCTCTTTATCAAATACAACAATATAGTTTGGCTAAGGACATAGGAGTTCTCCAAAATTCAGTTAACACTTTTGAAGCAGACCAATTAATGGCGCAGAATGTGCAAAAGTATTGTATATTTCACTACTATTTAAAGTGGTGGCCTCTGGATAGTGTGTGTCAATAAATTTACAGTAAACTTAACAGACGCTTCTGTGTGCATCCCTTTTCTGTGGACAGCCAGCTGTGGCTGCTCTCCTCTCAGGATTACACCTCCATCACACAGAGTGCTTGTTCTTAACAAAGCTCTCGCTTGGGAGCACTGTGTTTGTTACTCCCTCTGTTTAGACTGTTCTTTCTCACATTTACATGGGAAGCGCTTCTGCAATTCTCCGCTTAATTGCCACCTTTGAATAGAGATGATTTCTTTGACAAGAACATTCATCAATCTCTGTTTATTCCACCATCCTCTTCCAAGTCTCAGTGGAAGGCAAGATGCTATTTTCATGTGACTTTAAATATTTATTCTTGTGTTGAACCTGGTGGCTTATGCTTTTAATCTCAGGACTCAGAAGGCTGAGTCAGGAGGACTGTGGTGAGTTTGGTTTCAACCTTAACTACATAACAAATACTGGACCAGACGAGGCTACAAAATAAGATTCTCCTTTATAAAACATAAAAAAATCAAATATATATATATAATTTGACTTCCCAGTTCTACTCCTATCCCTGTAAACTATTAGATACCATAATATATGAATCCTTTTAAAATCATTTAAAATCATTTCCTTATTTTGAAAAGAGAACTGCAAACTTGCAGGTTTATTTTATGTCAACTTGGGTCTGTACATGAGCCCATCCATACATTTTGTTATTGGGCATACAATATGATATATTATGAGCATTCAGATTATTTTGTTGTCTTTTGTCTTTTAGCTTTTGTTGAATTATTTTCTGGTTCAATTCAGAAAACTTTCTAGATATTTTCCTGTGGGAAGTGCTGACTTGGTAATACTGATAGTTAAGGGGTGATAAAGGAAAAATATATACAGGAGCCCAGATGTATTCTTTGTGAGGTAAATTGATTTTAAGAGGTCGGTTAAGACTGGTTTAAGGCCATGATATATTTATTAATTTATGGGTCATTAATCTAGGGAGCTGGCCAACTAAGTTGTGACCCTGTTAAATAATAACTATAAATTCAGGAGATTCTTTTTTTTTTTATTCAAGACAGGGTTTCTCTGTGGCTTTGGAGCCTGTCCTGGAACTAGCTAGCTCTTGTAGACCAGGCTGGCCTCAAGCTCACAGAGATCCCCCGTTTCTGCCTCCCAAGTGCTGGGATTAAAGGCTTGCAGCACCAGGGAATTCTGATCTCAGCATTTAGCATTTACACTGTATGTTGGGGACTTCTTGTTCTTTACTATCAGTATCGCATTCTTGTGTGAGCTGACAATTGGATATGGGTGGAGTGTGCACTCGTGTGTGTGTGTGTGTGTGTGTGATGTGTGTTTGCATTTGCATGTATATTTAATGGGGTCCTTGTGCTTGTGTAAGTGCAGAGTTATGTTTATGTAAAACATTTGAAAATTATCCCTGAAGTATTACTTAAAATATTACTATCTTATCTTTTCAAGTAACAGCTCAAGTTTTATCATAGTATAGGTATACACCTGACTCCAAGGTAAATGTCCATGTTCCTTTTAGTTTGAAAAGGATTATAATGTTGTTTTCTGGTATCTGCTTTTTATTACTATATAGTAATTTCTTAGACTCCTAAAGCTTACTTTTTTAATGAATTTGTATATCAGGTATTACCAACTGCATAGTGAAGTTTATATAATTTTGAGTCAGTTATATGATTAATTAAAATATCTCAAAATTGAAACTTTATCATTTTAGCCAGAGTTGTAAGTATTTATTTATGGGTATCTTGGATGCTAGGGAGCACAACCTTTTATTCAACAAGTCCATGCTGGGCTAACTACAAGCTGTATAGCAATAAATAAGGAATTGGATGTGGGATATCTTGTTAAGATCTTTTCTTACCTCTTGAACTATTTAATCCCTAATTATAAGGTAATATGCACAGACTGAACATTGCATACAATAATTTCAAACAAATATAATCATGCCTAGGTTACTACATGGATTCACAGAGAGAAAATAACTGGAGAATGAATCAAATTTCAGGGCATGCATGAATTTCAAATACAAAAACCTAGGCTCGCAATTACAGTGTGAACAAAACTACTAATATTCTGAGAAAACTAAGTTGAGGATTTTGAATGGAGCTCCATATTATGTGTATGCTATATAGCTTATATTTTCATATGTGTCTATACAAGTTCAATTTAAATTTTATTACTTTACCTCAATCCAAAATGATATGCATTCAGTAGAAATCATGTTCCAGGTTACAAACATTTGATCTTTTCTTTAGTCTAGCAATAAGAGTTCCCACTCTTCCAATGTTGGGGTTCATGCACCCGGCAGTTTCCGATCAACCACTAAATCTCACTGGTAAACACTGTTGCTTTTCATTATACTGTGTTTCTAGTGTTTGGAATGTTAGAATAATCAATCGTATTTTCAACTTAGCAACTTCTTTAGTGAGCTATAACTTCATAATTAATCTTGGAAGATTTGTACACACATTAATATATAGTATTCTAAAATGTGAAGGTTGCCTCTCTATAACATACAGCTTTTTGTTAGATAAATTGAATTATTTTAGCAATACCAATCTCATGAGTTTGGTAACTAGTTATTTATGCATTTAAAGTACATCTTGAGGGAACTGGAAGGACAGCTTGGTATTTGAATGTTTGTTTGGCAGTTTTGAATCATTGGCTTACATACTAAGCACTTGGTAGCTATATATGCACAAAATGTCTGCATTGATTATAAGTCTGGTATTTATATTTTAATATTTAGTTTTTATTTTTACTTAGGTGGATGTATCTGTGTATCATTGTAAATACATGTGAGTATAGGTGCCTTTACAGGTCACAAGAGGTAGTACTACTAATTCCTCTGGAGTGGAAGATAAAGGTAGTTGTAAACCAACCTATGTGGGTGGATAGGGCAAGGGATGATCTGGTTGGTCTGGTTCTCCTAACCACGTGAGCAGGTGCTTTCTGTCATGGTGTTCCTTATATTTAGCTTTCAGACATAGGTTTCCGTTTACTTAGGAAGCCCCTTTAGTGGTCAAATGACCCTTTCATGGGGTCACCTAAGATCATTGGAAAACAGATATTTACTTTACAATTCATTACATTAGCAAAATTACAGTTATGATATAATAACAAAAATAATTTTATGGTTGGGGCCACTACAACGTAAGGAATCACAGCCTTAGGAAGGCTGAGAACCACTGACTTAGGAAATAATAAACAAACAAACAAAAAAAAACCAAAAATCAAAAACAAAAAACCCAGAACCTAGAGCTGCCTTCTGCACTCCTGCCTCCTAAAAATTGCTGTTTTGGGGTCTCTGCCTGCTTTGACCAGTTTTTAATCTCCTGTTTTTATCAAAGCAAGGTATGATAATAAGTGATTTTGATCCATATAAAATATCTTTTACTGGTTGTTCCATAATTGAGCAAGTTAAGCCTTAAAACATTAATTATAAGCTGACTACTGTCACTTTTACATATGGGCAGAAATCCTAAGCATATGGTTCACATGAGGAGATAACTAGACTCATATCAAATTTCATATAAATTGAACATAAGTATCTTTGTACTTATGAATGAGATGAGAAAAGAAAGGTTATAAAAAATGGGCAAAATGACCCAAGGGACATGAAAAAACGGACTTCTCGGTGAGAGAAAGCTACAGAGTCATTGGGGATAGAAGGTCTGGAGAGGTGGAGGACAGGGGATCTTTGCTGGAAAAAATCTCATAATTACATCTAACCCATTATATGCTAATTTAAACACACACGGAAACTGCAAAGGACTTGTATGGAAGAGGGGGCTTGTAAGAGGGATGGACAAGAGGCAAGAGGTGTGGCGTGGCCGTAATCAGAAGGAACTATATAAATGGATGAAATTTCAAAGAGGAAATGCAATGAAAGTTTAAAAATAGAAAATCTGTGCAAGCAAACTTTCAATACTCTATCCCAATCTGGACAAATACAATTTGAGTCAAAGGAGTGAGGGAGTTTTCTTTAGGTGAGTTAAAATGTAAGAATTATTCTCTCACAAAGCAATAATACTTCCCAGAATACTAAGTAAAACTAAACAACTTAAGCTATTTAGCATTAAAATACAGTCTGCCTCCCACGTTGCTTACCCAATGGTTGGATGAGCTATATGACTTTCTTCCCCCACCCCCTACAAAGAATATTGATTACAAGATAACCTCAGCATACAGAGATAAGAATGATTTTATCTTCTGCTATAGCAAGTGCAGATGAAAAGAAGTTTCAGTTATCTAATTTCATTGTGCATGCTTTTCTCAAGTGCTTAGCCTTTTCTCAAAGTCTTGCCTGGTGAAAGTGTTAGGCCAAAACAGTGTCTAGGCAACAGGATGTTTTGTAGACTTGGCCCAAGCTCTCTAAACTTCTCAATTAACTCTTAGGATTGACATCTTGGGGCTTCCACATTCTGAAGCCAGGAGCAGAGTTAACAGCCCATTTTAAAATTAGCTTATGCAAATGAAGAGTAGTTGAGTTGAAGCAATCTAAATTTACATATCAATGTTATGTGGAATTCTCTTTAAATTACTGCTTGAGCAGGGCTTCCAAAGGAAGGGAGAGTTGTTGCAGGAAAGAAAGCCAATGGCCATTCTTTCAATTCTTTGTTTTGGAATATCTTGTAACCCATGTTAATTTGTAACATTTTAAAGAAATAACTACTTTTAGCTTTCTCAAGTTTGGAATTATAGCTCTTTAATGATACTTCATATTATACTAGCTACAGGCATTTACTATGAAACAGACTTGGGCATTCCTCAAAAATCTGCTTAGTTTTGCAATTTAAGTGAATATATTTGCTTATAAAAGCTTTATCTCCCAAGGGAGTGTTTGGTTCTTGTTTTTATTTATGCTTTCTCTTATTCATTTCTTTACCACTACCTGTGCATGTACCAATAAATTGGGGAGGGAAGAAAGGAGAGACAGATAGAGAGGGAGAGAGAGTGTTCATTAAGGGCTATGATGAAAAGAATCCTTTTTAGACTATGCTGGTATAGCCCTGGTCTTAATGAGCTACCAGCCTGTCCAGGCTACTTAATAACACCCTGAATTTTGCCCCTGAGAGGCTAACTAATCTCTATGCCTAGGTAGGGAAGAGGAGGACGCCTTCACACATGTACACATATTTCCTTTATGTACAAAGTTATTGCTTACTTTTACACTAAAAGGGGGGGCTCTGACACAGTTTACTTTTACAGACAAAATACACCCCTGTGGAAAACGTTCCTGTGAAAGCAGACAGGGCAGAAAAGTATGAAAATTTGATTTGGAACTAGAGGTTTGGTTCAGCAGTTTGATTACTTGCTGCTTTGGCAGAGGACTGGGTTCAGTTTTCAACCCTCAAGTCCACCGGTAATTCCAGTTCCAAGGTGAGCTGATGCCCTCTTCTGGCCTCTGCTGGCACTTGCATATGCATGTTGCACATACAGATAAGCAAACACATAAATACATATGAAATTTTTAAAAGATAATTGTGTTAAGGATATATGTGCTATAGAGAAAATAATAAGACAGAAAAAGGAGAGTAGGTTCCCTAGGACACATACTCATTAAAGATCTCAATGACAAAGTGACTTTAGAGCAATGGAATTTCTGCTGAGCAGGATTAAATATCTGTGGGACAGAACTGAATTTGAGGAAACGGGGGAGGATTAAGGCTGGCCAAGGTAGAATGAGCAAGAAGTGTGGGGAATGTGCCAGGATTTAAGTGGGTGCTAGGGTTCCGTGTTAGTTGGGAAAGACTTAGGATCACTTGAAAATAACGGATCTTAAGACAGAGCAGTAACATATCTTTTCAAAGGCTGGCCTGCCCTAACTGAGATGTTGATAATCACTTTCAGAAGGGAAGGCTTTCTTAATGGTAAAGCTTGGGTGCTAAGCCCACAAAGCTGAGTGTGACCTTTTCATACGCTCCGTGGGCGAAGAGACAGCGTGAAAGACCACAGTACCTGAATGGAAGAGATCAGAGACAGTAGCAATGCTGATCCCTGTCTGGACTAGCTGATAGCACAGTGGAAAGGCATGCCTTCATCATCTCCAGTTTTACAATGTGGTAACATCAACTCGGCTGTACTAGACCTTCAGATACTTTAAGAACAGCCCCCAAATCGTATATTCTGTCTCGACTCCAGAGTTATAGAAATACAGGCACTAACCTTTGCAAAACAGATGTCAGTCCAATAACAGCCATCCTACCAAAAATCCTTAAATCTGTTCTCTGGCTCATAGCAAGATAAAACAGATAATTTCACCATTGGTCAATAGTCTGTGTGAAGTTAAAGGTGATGAAACAGGAAGAAGTCTCAAAATTTAGATCATTTCAGTTGTATCAATATTTCTTCTGAAAAATATTTATTCATAAGCACATAATAATTTGGGCCTAAATTAAAGCATTGTTTGCATTAATGATTTTTAATGTGCTCTCAGTTAAAATGATTCTTAACACAGACACACATTAGACTATTTCATCCTTAAATTGCAGAAACACTCATACACATATATAATCTAAAACAAATTTCCATTACGTATTCTTAATGGATGCATGGGTCAGTTGCTTTTATTACAAATATGTCATTGATTCACAGACCTCGGGCACCAGGAATTGCTTGAGTCCATAGATTCACAATGTAGTTTTAGTGAAAATAAAACAGTAAAAGTCGATAACCCATTCATTATCAATGTATGCCACTATAGTACTGGGCATTTTAATGATGGCATCACTGTTCCAGGGGATAGAGCTGCCTCTCAGTGGCATTGATAAGTCATTACTAATGTAAAATTATCCAGCAGGCTGACTGCTTGTCTTTCACTCTCTAATGCTAAAGTGCTTCAGGTCCCCAGAGTCACAATTAATAAGAGCACTCAAAAATAACCTTAAGAATCTTCCACCGGGTGCGGTTTCTTTCCAGTGAAAGTTTACTCTTGAGGTCTTTGGCACTGAGTCATCATTGGTCAGGGTTTGGTAGCTGCATTTTCATTGGTTTCTTTGTGTGTGTGTGTGTGTGTGTGTGTGTGTGTGTGTGTTCGTGTTCTTTTTACAAAGCATGGTAGCAATCTATGATGGTTCCAGCAATTCTGTCAGAAAGAAATTCAGATTACAGGAATGAAAGTATTTATAAAAGCAAAGAGGAACTATGCGCGACCACCTTGCAACCCAGTAAGTAACTTATTGAATAAGACAGCTAAGTGTGAAGAGCATGTCAAATATGGTGAAAGTTTCACAGGCTTTGAGATAACGAAAAAATATATTTCATATTTTAGTAGATGTGTGGTCTTCATTCGACATGAGGGTTTGATTTCTCTTTGACATCCCTTTTATGTATGTATTGGCGCATCTTTCCCATACACTAACCCAAATTACCTTCTATAAAATTTCCCTCCTTGAATGGAAGTTTTATAGAATTATACTTTAAAAACCTTTACCTGCTAAGAAGCCAACAGTGATGATGCGCACATTTGATCCCAGCACTCAGGAGGCAGAGGCAGGCAAATATCTGGTTGGAGGCCAACCTGGTTTACAGAGTGAGTTCTCGGATAGCCAGGCTACACAGAGAAACCCTGTTTGGGAAAGACAAGGAAGCAAACAAACAAACAAATTGACTGACCACTTTCCTTATTGGGATTTTCTAGCCTGCATTTTAGGGGTAAGAAAATGACCAAAAAAGACAGTGAAGTTGTTAGATAATTGTTTTTCATTGAGTCTACTGCCTTTTACTAAAGGAGGAGATAAAGTATTAATAGACTGTTTCTCCTTTTCAGATATTTACTTACTTCCCATCCCATTTCACTCTTATCTACCTCCTAACTTCTGTCTGTTCCTCTGTACACATCATCTGTTTATCATTCAGCTACACATCTCCTTGTCAATCGCTATCATTTATCTAGATTTGAATCTCCTGTCTCTAAAATAGCTGGGCACACATCCTGGTTATTACTCAGTTGTTTTTCTCAGAATCTCTTAGGGTTCCTACAATGGGCCTATTTTACTTTAAAGAGGAATCTTATTAAGCTTCTGGCAGAAATTGGCACCACTTCCCAGGCGACCAAGAACATATCAATTATATTCAAATCCCTGCTAGTGTTCCAAAGTGCTGTTGAACAATAGTCATAAGACTTGAACTTCCTTTTTTTTTGCTTTATTGGTAAATGGGAGAGTATACAACTGTTACCTTAAGAAGTCAAAGATAACATTGTGGTAAAAAATCATTTTAATGAGGATTAATGAGAATAATCCCTAGCAGAGGTATTGGTTCCGAATGAGAGTTTAGTCATACATGAGGATTGTGATTTTCATCACATATTGTTCTATGCAAGGGATAAGTAGGAGTTTATATAATAGACTTAGCACTGTGCTTGGCCCAGAGTAAGCACTCAGTAGGGTAGCTACTTAATTATTGCTGTCATCACCTACCACTATCCCCAACCTTTCCCACCCCCTCACCACACAGCATTCCAGCCTTTGTTTTCTGAACCGTAAATGAACTAACTTATTTGCAGAGAGATGACTCAGTGCTTATGAATTATATCTCTCTCCCTGCTCGTTTTTGTCTGGTGAATTGGGTGTCTTCATTCAGTTGTCCATCATCTGCCAGCATGAGCTGCCTTTGTTTATGGCCTTGGTGGAGAGTTAAATAAAAATTAGAAAATGGAAAAGTTTAAAAATAAAAGCTTGGATTGCGCCCACAATGGCATTTAGTGTGATTAGGCTACATTTGGCTCTTTCTTGTTCACTAATAGTCAGCGATTCTGGCACCCTGGCAGTTGATAGTCCCAGCACGAATGTTCCTGCTTTATAATATTTTGTACTTAGAGTGTTGACATATTTGTTATGTGTTACTTTTTTCTTGCCCGTGCCATAAGGGAAAGAAAGCGTGACACAAAGGATGTAGGCAACAAGAAAATCAAGAGCAAAATATTTACCCCTCTGCACCCTGTTTGCTTTTGTCCCTGTCACTGTGCATAGCTTGCTACCTGAAGAAAAATAATATAATATTTTTACATCATTATCTAAATTTTAGTCTGGTGTTCAATATGCCTTACAAAAGAAAAACAATTGGTTTGGTGGCTGGTGAGATGGCTCAGAAAAAAAAATAAAAAAAAGAAAAAGAAAATCTTTCAGTACAAATCAGGTGTCTTGAGTTTGATCCCTGGCACCTGGTGACCTTAGTTTGACCCTCACAAGCCACCTGGACAGGTGGGAGAGAACTGCTCAACAAAGTTGTCAGTTCATCTCCACTGTCCAGTTGTGGTGGCTGCAGCAACACAATAACAAATAAATTAAGTTGTACAAGTAATTTTGAATAATAGAATCTGACACTCTGTGTTTGATGCTCCCTGAATGTTCCCTTTCTTTAATAATGTCTTTGTGCTCCACAAAGCAGTCTTTACTTTCCCTCTGATCTACAGCTATCCTCTACCTATTCACAGAGTGAGATCTTAGCAGACTCTTCCAGATGTGGATCCCAGACCCATTGCCTTCTAAGGGAGCCCTTTCAATACTGGTAAGGCCTTCACATCACCAGGCTGGACTGATGAAACCTTCTCCACCTCCCTGGTGGTCCATGAATCGGTTACACTAACTAGGACTCAGACATTGATCACTTGATCGGAAACAAAGTAGAAAGAGTGGAAGAAAGAAACTGCTGGAAGCACCTCCTGTCGGTCTTTAAACCCGAGCTTGGTAACTTGCTGGACTCCCGCACTTGGTAACTTGCTGGACTGATACAATATAAATCATTTTTTTTAATCATGAGATAATTCATGTTGGTCACAATAGTTAATGAAGCATCTTTAATATAGCCATTCAAGCACCCCGTCCCCCTTCTTGGGAAGTAGAGCTTGCATGTTAAATACCTTCTCTGCTAGAAGAAAGGTTCAGTTTTGTTCATCTGTAATCATTTTAAAGTGCTATTTTAAAATAGTCTGAAAGACTGAATTTTATTTCTCATCCTATGGCAAAAGAACATTGTTGAGAAAACAACATGTGTTATGGAGGAGGGCAGACCTTTTATTCATCGAGATGTAACTATTCAAATTGTGTATCATTCATAATCTCATTTAGCTCTGGATGTGTTACAAGTAACAGGTTTCCTGATGTGTCTTATTTTCCACACAAATAAGCGTATGCAATTTACTGATTAAAACAAAAGAAAACAAAACAAATGACTAAGGAAGCAGAGGAGGGAGGAGAAAAAAAGACAAAAAAGAAAAAAAAAACCTCCTGGAGATATTTGACCTACTGACTTATTTGTCATCTTAGAATAGCAGAAATTCCTCTAGCCCTCTACTAGATAAATATTCATCTCCATTTTAGAGAAGAAGTGTTCTCTGCACATTTTTCTCTTCATTATAAAAGACAGTTTTCCATATCTACATTATAAATATTTGTAAACTAAAGCCAATAAATCTTAGGAAAAACATTCACATAAATAATTATTTTGATGCTCAGTGAAGTTGACTTTGGAAGTTGTCTTGACTTGAACATCAGCTTCAGTCACTTTCTCCCAATAAATTTGTCCTTATTTTCATGTAATATTTAACCCATTGTTGGTTAGTTTTAAAAAACTCAGATTTCCATCTTTATGCATAATTAAATATAAGGCCCAACTCTGCATAGGATGCTTAAAGTCATCTTATAATTTATATCTCTTGATATACCATTTTGACAGCATTGATTCTGAATTAAGAAAATTAATCATGTTGCCATGACAAAAATTGGAACTTTAATAGAAATACAAGTCAGTGGGACTTGGATTACCAATTTATGCTTAATGACTCTGATGCTTCAGTTTGGAGGGTCTATTAATGTAGATAAACTGTGTTATTCTCGAAAATAGCCTTCCTCTGTAATTTTCTCGTGCGTCCATGGATTTCTAGACTATGTGTTATGAGGATTTATGATTTCAGATTCGTGATTATGAAAAGTCTAAAGCAATTTTGATCCTAGCATACAGCTGTGAGGGAATTTGCCCAGAGCTCAGCATCAAGGAGATTATTAATTTGTTAGGGCTGCTGTGGCAAAAAGTGAAGACTTGGGCAACGTAAACAAGTAATTTATTTCCGTGCATCTCTGATGGCTGGCAATGTGAGGTGAAGGCTTCTGGTTGGATCTTGCTCATGGCTATGAAACTTTGCATCTTCTCTCTTTGGTTGTAGATGACCATCTCTTCTCTATGTGTATATGTGTCCAAGTTTTCTCTATAAGAACAAGTGAATTGTTCTGCTATCCGTTTAACTATTACTTTCCTCAAAGGCCTGTTTTAAATAAGGTCTTACTTTGAGGTAAGGTAGAGTAGGACTCAATAAGAACATTTGAGGAGTGAGGATCTAACTTGTGATAGGAAAGGTTGGGTTTGATAAATGTCTAAAATATTATTTTCTTTTTTTCCCTATCAAGAATGCACTTACGTTTACATTTACCTGACCATTGCTTTTATTTTCTTTCTAAATTTCTTCTTCTTCTTCTTTTAAATACTGGGAATTAAACCTGGCACTAGTGCATACTAAGCATAACTTTACTACTGATTACATTCCATAATTTATTCAGTGTACACTTTTTTTGGAGGAGGGTTACTAGGGTTTGAACCTAAGGCCTTGTGAATGCTGGGCAAGTGTTCAAACTTTGAACCTCATCATTAGACTTAAATTAGTCTCGATAAAGACCTGTAGTAGTGTTTGTGTCATATGTTAGAAGAACTTAAACTTTGGGGAGAAAGGCCCAGGAGAGGCATTTTGGCATAGTCTTAATAGTTCTACTGTGATTACATAGTATTAAAAGCAAAAAATTATGATTCTAATATATCTAATATCAGTACTTTTTTTCAACTTGCTATTTTCATAAAGCAATTTAGCAGTTTTCTACTTTATTTATGATCAGTAATCATACTTATCTGCTTATTTTATTATTCCCTGTGTCTATTTTGAGGGGAAGATTACAGTGTTTTCTTTTTTCCTTTTTTTTCACAAAAATCTAATCTATTCATTATACTAAAATATAACATTCCAACCTATGTGACATGGAATTGCCCATATTATATCATCAATCACTTTCAACTTGGACTATGAGCCTTAAGGATGCCATTAATCACGTCCTTCACTTCCCACATTTTCTGATAAGGAAATAGGTGTCTAAAGCAGGAAAGAAATTACTAAACATTGTGTAATTAGTGGAAATTGTAGGACAAGAACCTGGGTGTCATAGAGTAAAAAATGATCCTTATACATTTAAAGCACCCTGGAGCTGATCAAATCTAATTTTCCAGATAAAAAAATAAGGCAATGAGAAGGCAAATGATTGGCTGAGATCATAAAGTTAGACAAGAAGGAGACCTGCAAAATTCTTCTTGAAACATGCTTATTTTGTGAGCATGTGTGTGGATTTGTGCATAGGGTGGGAGGCATTTGGAGGTCAGAGCACGACGTGAAGAATTGTTCCTGTCCTTGTACCCCTGTGCATCATGGGGGAGGGTTGAATTTAGTTTGGTCAAGTTTGGCAGGAGGTATCTCTATTCACTGAAGTGGGCCTTGGTCCTGATATTGCTAATAATGCAAGAAATTTAAAATTAGTTCAGTGAAGGACAAGTTAGGGCCAATTGCCTTGACAGTAGTCAAGACAATGGACATTTTAGGGACTTCCGTGGTCTGGATGTTTGTCTCCCTCTGTTTACATATGTATATCATATTTACAATTAATCACCTGAGATGATATTAGGAGGTGGAGATTTGGGGAGGTGATTAAATCAAGAGGCCTTAAACTTAATGATTTGGAATGATGACTCTCATTAACAAGCCTTTCTCTCTCTATCTGGTGAGGACCAAGGTATAGTCTAAGAGAAAGAAATATGACTAGGCACACTATTGCCAATGCTTTTGTCTTAGACTCTACAGCCTCCAGAAGTGTCTTAATTATGAATGACTATTGATGAGCCATTTATAGTTGATGAGATTATAGTAATTTATAGTAGCCACCCAAATGGACTGAGAAAAAGTTATTAGGTGTATATCCTGATTTTTACCTCTTTTGCCCAAAGCAATGCTGGCTAATCTAAAACGTTAATACAAAGCATTTATTAAAAGTATGTAACAGTGGGCTGGCAGTAGTGGCACATGCCTTTATTCCCAGAACTCCGGAGGTAGATACAGGTGGATCTCTGTGAGTTTGGGGCCAGCCTGGTCACAGAGCTAGTTCCAGGGCAGATAGGACTGCTACACAGAAAAAACCCTGTCTTGAAATACAAAAACAAAACAAAAGAAAAACCAAAAACAAAGCAAAAATAACAATAACAAAAAAAAGCCCACAAAACAGTGGCCACTCACAACAGAGTCTGACTGTTCAGAAGCCACACCTCAGCTCTAGCACTATCAGACTACCTTGCTAGTGGGTATTAACTAACAAAAGCATAAAAAAGCCTAAAGAAAATCTTTATCATCCTACTAAGTATTCCATCTAGGTACAGTTCCTTAGCAATCTAGTCTTCCACTGAATCCACGATGCCCCTTTTCTACATTCTGTAGCATGAATAATAAAAACCCAGAGACATATAATGGGGTTCAACCTGAAGACTAGAAGAGCAAAGCACCCTGCCACTGGCTCTCACCTCTACCTTAGAAATGGCCATTCTGCCTCTACAAATCCTCAGAATGAGACTGAGCTGAGACCTGACTCTTCTCATTTTATATTCCTCTATTTGCTGGCTTTAAAGGCATGTACCATTACCACCTGACCTCTATGGCTCATAAGGGTGTCTACTGGGATTAAAGGTGCCACCTTTAATTAAAGTGTGCCACCACTTTCTGGTCTGTATGGTTTACCAGTTTGGTTCTTTCACTCTCTGATATTCAGGCAAACTCTATTTATTAAAATACAAATGAAATATCACTACAACATTTAGGTTTCATTTATCTTTTAATATATTAATTATGTGTTTATTGTATTACATGATGTCATTTAGAATATTTGTCTTTTTCACTGTCCAATCTTACTTCTTTTCAATTAAATTTTCTTTTTATCTAGTCTCAGTGATTACCTATAAGCACTTTGAAGGCTACTCCAGCTTAAATACTCTATTCTTGGCCTGTTCTCTTTTAATCCTATTACTTATAATTATATGACTGCTTTGAGCCTGAGTTTAATCTTCATTATTAATGGATCCGAATTCTCCTTTCCTTTTCTTACCTCACGGTAAGGTAGAGTCTACTGTACAATGCTATAGAAACAACCATTAGGAACCAAAAACACCAGAAGGGAGTATCATGTAAAAGTACTTACATTTATATCTGAAGATTGAGAAATGTTTGTACCTCTACAATAATAAATGCACATATGTATGTCTTCCTCTTCTGCTCTCCATATTGCTTTTTGAGCCAGGATTACTGAAACTATCATCCACTGACTGGCTACACTGACGGGTGAACAAGGTCCCAGGATCCCTTTGTTCCTACCTCCCTAACACTGAGGTTAGAGATGTGTGATGCCACACCTAGCTGCTTACATAGGTTCTAGAGATAAAGACTTGGGTCTCATGCTCCCAGGGCCAGCACCATACCCAATGAGATTTCTCTGCAGCCCAGTATGAATGCTTTATTGTCACTGAAAAGCCTAGCAGTATATAAACGACCAAGCTGTATGTTACTGACTGACCACTATGTTTTGTTGCTTTGCTTTAGAATTGATTTAATTCCTTGGAGAGCAGTTTAAATTAGTAGCCTCATTTAATCCATGACTACTTATATAAAGTTTGCAAAAGTTGCTTAAGAATTAATAGCTTTTGGACAGGAATCGGAGCATCCATATTCATTACATTCATATTCATCTTCTAGAGAATAAAGCTCATTTCTTGGTATACAATAAAACTCAACAGCTGTTTTTCGAATGAATGCTTGAGTAGATAGATAAATAAATTGTATCAGCTTACAAATGATAAGAGGTTCACATCAGATGATTTTTTTCCCCAAATGATCTATGTGTTTTGAAGATTTTAATAACATTTGTTAGGAGAATGTTTGAAAATTCTGCTGGCTTCTTTTAAATCCGTTTCTTGGCAAAAAAAAAAAACTTGCCTTAATATATTTAGCATTAAGGAAAACAAGACCATAAACCACACAAAACAGAATAATCACATAATTTATCACTTTAAAAATCTGGATATTATTTCAGTGTGTTTACAATGCCTCTGCCGAAGCTTACAAGTGATCCTGAAGTACTGAAGAAACTTTAACACATGTAAATATTATGAGGGTATTTATTCTTTTTCTGCGTCATTTTGTGCTTCATTCGAAACCACAATTTTCTCAGCTTTCCATGTTCCTTTATGTTTTTCCCTGTGAGCCAATTTATAGCATCATTAGATTTAAAAGTTTAAACTCAGAATACCCACATATAGTGTGAAAAGAAACTCAGTGTTTTATGGATGTTAATTTTTTGAAGAGTAATTTATGAGGCAGTTATAAATTAACAAAAGGACTATGTAGAATCTATT
>LOJH01000544.1:64881-81371 GCA_001685095.1 Ellobius talpinus | reverse complement strand
AGAGGCTAGATATAATGGGCCAGACAATGCTTAAATAAATACAATTTATGTGTTGTTATTTCGGGATATAAGCTAGCTTTGCGGGAGCCGGATGGGACAAAAAGCAGGCCTGCTCCCCTATCACTACAATGGGGACCTGAGTTCAAACCTCTATTCTTCTTGAAAAAAACAAAATAGGCCTTTGCATATGTGCATTTAACCTGTGCTCTGTGAGCTGTAGGCAAAAAACAGAATCCCTGTGAAGATACACAAAAATGCATGAGGATCTCACTAAAGCTTGCTGGCTGCCAGCCACCTTGGTCTCCTCCTCCCCACCCCCCTCTCTGTGGAAGTAATGATTGAGCCCACAGCCTTGTGCAGGTAAGACAGGCACTCTACCATTGAGAGACCCTGCTTCAAGAGAATGTGTTAGAAAATATTAGAGCGGGAGGCTCGACTTTCTTTTCTGCCTCTGTACACATGAATGGGTAGAATACAGAAGCACATACATGTGCATACATCAAACACAATCACACACGTATTTGAACACACACACATACACCATTGTTGCACATGTTGCAAAACATGAAGAAGAAGGAGGAAAAAACTGTCTGAACAAAGATATAAAGAACTTGTGGGATAGACCCGAGGCTCAGTGGGTCTGAAAGATGTATGCCATACAGTGTATATGCCACCAACTAGGAATGCTGCAATGCATTTCTGGGTTGTATATAAGCATGCAGATGTATCCTGTATCATGTATCCTGTGGGGGGAAAAACAGCTTTTTACCATGGAGGGAAGGGGTAAATACTCAGACTTGCACGCATCTCATAGGCAAACCTAGAAACTAGAAAGCAATGATAAAGAACTTCTCACACTGACCCCATGTGACGACAACTCTCAAGAACAGCCAAAATAGGCAGTTCAAGCTGGAAGACAAACCAGAGTGAGGCCCGAACATGAGAGAGGCAAGACACAGAGAAGTAAGGCACCAGCCACCTGCTTTCCTTCCCCCAACCACAGAGAGGAAAGATTGTTCAGGAATGTGCTTAAGCCCACCCTTAAAGAGGTGGGCACACACTCAGAAACAGTTTTGCGCAGTGTCTAGAGCACTACACCAAAGCCTGGGACCTCAGGTGGGGGGAAAATTAAGTAGGAAAAAATCCCCAAGGAACCACAAAGACTTTGGAGAAGTAAGCAGGGGGAAGAAAACAACCTTTTGCAATATTTATATCTAACTAAAAAAGACAGGAAAGAACATAGAAGCACATTATCCTTTTATTATTTTATATTTCATTTTTTCCAGACAGGGTCTTGATATATAGCCTCAGCTGGCCTGGTATTTAGTATATAGCACAGGCTGGCTCCAAAGTCATGACAATCCTTTTGCTCTAGCCTTTAGAATTCTGGGAAAATATAGCCATTTCCAAGTGAAAATAAATGTTAGTAGAAGTAATACTAATACATTATTTGGTTTTAAATAATAGAGAGAAAATGAGGGTTATGGATATGCCATATGGTAGAGCCCTTGACCAGCACGAGGCTACTGGTTCAATCCTCAGGACCATCTACAAAAAGGGGAGGAGTTGAGACGATGGCTCAGTGGATAAAGTACTTGCTTGTCCTATAAGGATGAGGCTCTAAGGTGGAATCTACAGCACCCACATGAAAATACAGGAGCGAAGGCACACATCTGTGGCTCTAGGACTGAGCAGGCAGAAACTGGCAGATGCCAAGGGCTAGCTAGCTAGTCATGCAGCTGAAATTGCAAGTTCCCAGTTCATTGAGAGGCTCTGTCATAAAAAATAATGCTGATAGTAATAATAATAATAATGTGAAGAATGATGGAAGATGGCACCTGTTGTCAACCTCTGACCTCCATATATGCACACACAGGTAAGCACACCTACACCTACACACACACACACACACACACACAGACAGAGACAGAGAGAATGTGTCCAACTATGTCAGGACAAAAACTATAGTTGTTTGTAATACAAAAAGAAACTTTGAAAAGTAAACAAAATGAGCAGAAATTGATGTACTAGGCATAGGTCTCTATATACAATAGCATATGGAGCCAATTGCACAACAAAAGCAAAACTTTATAATGGAAAGAGAAAGTCAAGAAAAAAACATAACACAACCTTTTCAGAACTTGGTGAATTTAACAGACAAGACCTAAAGAAAGAGAAACTTAAAACCATAATTAATAAAATTGGCCTTGGATATAATTTATAACCTTGCATTTTTGTAGCATAAATATAGACACATGTCTATTTGTATAAGAATTTGCTTTTAAAAATAAACTTTCACTGGACTATAAGGAAACTTTTTAGACATGTTAAAGATTTTAGTGGGTAACCTTATAAGATCAAAGCTCTTTATTAGAATAATAGAATGAGTATTGGAACCTTTACTTAAAAATAAGCAAGTTATGTTGGTCATATTTGGTACAAAACAACCATAAGAAAAAGCAACAGAATTTTAATTTATTTAAGAAGCATAAAAAAGATATCTGACATCCAATCTCCTGACACCTGGAGTATGTGCATCCCTAATTTTCTTTATTATTAATAAGGAGATATGAATATTAAATATTCATTTTAAGGCAGAGAATGAACTTCAAAATATACAGAAAAAGGATAAAGGAATTAACATGGATACAAGTAAGAATTAATTAAAAACAAATAAACAAACAAAATGGAAGAGGGACTCTCCCCAGCCGAGTTCACGGAAGTTCTGTTTGTAGTCCTGAATGAGACAGCACACACATCAGCTAGCGTAGACATGATGGTGAGGGGCCAAAGGGACAAAGAAAACAAAGTGCCAGTTCTGGTACAATGAAGAATTTTAAGAGAATGTTTTATGAAGTTGGATAGCAACCCAGAGAACACAGATAACACCTTAGCAAAATAATTTCCAGCAGAAGGGGCCAAAGTCACCAGGAAGTGGAACCCAGGATCGAAACAGTGAAGCAACCATCATTTTCATTAGAGAATGGGACACAGGTGAGGTCCCACTAACCTTTAAATTCCACTAATATTACAAGTATTCCAGACCACATAACAATTAACAATTTTCATATTTGCTTTACGAATCTGTATTATATTAATGCTAAGACCTAATAGAAATACTGTGAATCGATTTCACTCTTTCATATACACACACGGAGACCTTATCACTAATTCCATCAGTGACAGAATTGAGCTGTTAGCAGCAATGTGCTGTATTACAATGAAACATTGTTTCTAGCCGTGGTGGAGGAACTCTAACTAGAAGAGCAAATGAATCAAGTGATGATTGGAAATTATTGGCTGAAAGCTACCTCCACTATGGACCCTTAGAAGGTAACCTCTCTGCTGTCAAGAGTTTAGTTACTGTCGTCAAAGCTTTGTTCTTAGCATTCAGACTCAGTTTACAGTAGGATGTGTTTATTTAGTTCCATTGCATAGTTTCAAATTACAGAGAAATAAAAGATGTGATCATTAAAGTGAAGCCTGTTTGCAAGATTCATTAAAATGGCTCGCTCACTGGACAGGAGGAGCTGCAGCTAACAGATGCTTCTCAGTGAACGGCCCTTCAGGATGACATCTGAACTCCTCTGCAAACTGTGGTCCTGATGGGAAGTGGTGGAGTCTCTGGCTTAAATATTATCAGCTAAAACTGAACTTGAAAGTATTCTTTAGCTGCCTTTTTAATATTTAAATAATATGCTAAATCTAAAAGATTGGGACTTTGTGCTTTTCAAAAGAAGGAAAAAGAAAAATACTTGCTGAGAGTGCTTTGTTTGTTCTTTTTAAAATCCCTACAGTACCTATTTATTACCACTTCATCTTGGGTGGGAGCTCTGTCATTATCTAGGTTATTAAATAATGCTGAACTAGCCTATCGCCCTGGTTCCCTGTGTCACTTCAGTTATCATACAGTGGACTCTATCCATTTGCTACGCCTTTCTGAGTTGTCCTATGTGGTTTTAATGTCTGCGCTGTTCTTGGGCATTTGCTATTAAAATACATTAAGCTTTTTAAAAAAGAGACGACTCGGGACTCAAGCATTTCCCCACCACTTTTAACACAAGCTGCCAGCACTGCCTCTTTAAAGCACTCATGAGTATAATCACGGTGAGCCTACATTACCTTTCTCGTTCTCTACTACTATAAAAGATGCCTGGGAAAGAGGGGGGAGCCAGTCAGATGGCTCAGACAGTAATGATGCTTACTGTCAAGGCTGAGAACCTGAGTTCAATCCCTAGGGCCCATATAGTGGAAGGAGACAACTGACTCCCACAAGCTATTCTCTGAGCTCTATGCAAGCACTGTGGTATGTATATGCCCCACATGTTCCAATAAATAAATATATGTAATTTTTAAATTCCTACAATAAGTAGACTCACACTGAAGAAAATTTGATCTTGGCTCCCAGACTGGAGGTTTCATCCCATGATTGGTTGACACATCACTTGTGCTTACGGTCAGGCAGTTTATCATGGTGGTGGGAAGTTCAATATAGAGCAAAGTCACTTGCCTTGTGACAGGAAAAAAAGAGAGAGAGAATGTATGTGTTTGTGTGTCAGAGAGAGACAGAGACAGAGAGACAGAGAGCTAGAGAGAAAGATACACACGGAAATACACACAGAGAAAGAGAGAGAGAAAGGCAGAGAGAGAGAGAGAGAGAGTGATGTCCCACAGTCCCTTTCAATCTCACACATCCAGCAGTGCTTCTGAGGACCAAGAGTCACATGTTTACCTCTGGGAGCCATAGTCCAGTGATAACCAGTTCAAAGCTCTAGTGCCTGGGTAGCCGAATCATCTCGGTATGCATAGCAATGTAAATTCTGTCTAACATTTAGCCATCACTCAGTGTTGACACCAATAAGCAAGCTAGCCAGCTACAAGGCTTATTTTAAAGTTTTCAAGCTAAGAGCTGGGACTGGGTTTCAGTGCTACAGAGTTTGTCTCCCATACATGACACTCTAGGTTCAGTCTAGTATCAAGAAAATAAATAAAATTCAAGCAGAAGTCTTTCATCCACAGGCTGTGTATAACTTTGTGGCCTTAACCAAACACTGGCTGAAATAATTTAGCGGGCAGAAAGTGCCTCGCTGAAGAAAATGCTGGCTCTACCTGAAAGACACCCTGCTGCCTGCACCTGTCTGCACTGAGATAGCCTTCTGTCTGCTCCTCAAAGCTCACAGCGGAGTGACATCTCCTTCCCATCTGGTGGCTCAAGCATATGGCCATCACAGCAACTTAGGATGCCTGCACTACAGGTACCTGTTAGAGAACTCAGTCATAAATTGTCTGAGTCCCAGACTTAGCCGGTGGCTCTCATAACACACCGGCTCTTTTTAGAAGATTGATTAACTGAGATATTCACTATTACTTTTCTCCCGTTCCTACTAGAACTCTGTTAAATTAGATTACCAAACAAAAAGGCATTGCAAATTATTGTTCCAAACTGACGATATTTTTTCATCTTCTTAGTCCTCTCTGCCACCAGGGACACAAGCACAGAGCCTTGGAGGAAGTGAGCCTGTTATTTCATAAATTTTTCCTCTAGGTACCCTTTTACTCCTTGCTAGAGGAGAGTGCTCCTCCCATTAAATGCTGTCCTGAGTTCTGCTCCAGGAACACCCTTTCACTCTTGCTGGCATGCTTCCTCTCTGTTTTAAAGAGTAACTAATGCCCTATGACTTCTTCACTGGTATTATTGTTAAAATCCAATTACAAAACTATTCTCACTGGGTGTGGGAGAATCAACTCCCGTTTAAAAGGAGTTCTGATGTATTTTAATCTGGGTTTCATTTTGCTTATTTAAATTTCATGTCATCATCATCTTTTTTTTTCCTCTGATCAAGCTTTGGCCTTGCCACGACTCAGGTGTCTTTCTTTTGTGTTGGTCAGCTTGCTGGCCCCCCCACCTGCCTGTCAGTGCCCATCATGACCTTGTGTTGGAAAGCAAGAAAACACACAGGTCAGCTCCAAAGACTGGCAGAGGGAAAATTACAGATCCAAATGTTGTTCATCCCCTGCTGGGTTCCCTTTTATTTATAAATGATTAATCTACTCTGTGGTTGGTAAAAATAAATCCTAGGTACACTTTGTCCTCCCCGTCTTTGAAACCTATACCTGTAGATTTCAGCCAACTGAAGATAGAAAATCATCTTGGAAAACATGTGTCTATAATGAAAACATACAAAATTTTCTTGCTATTCTTTCCTAAACAATACAGTCTAAGAACTCTTTACATAATATTTGCATTGCATTCGGTGTTAGAAGCCACCTAGAAATGATTTAAAGGAGAGCTGTTAATGAATGGATTTTATACAAGGCACCCGAGCATCGGAGTGCCGGTTATCTTGTGGGGGCAATATGCATTCAGCTGAAGCCATACTTCAAGTTTTGAATTTTCTCTTTTTCCCAGGCTAGCAATATGCAGTGTAATTCTGCCTCATGATGTCAGGCACTGGTAGCAGCTGCAGCTCCCAGTCAGCCACACTGTCATGAGGGGATACGGCCAGCATTCCACGGGGCACTCTGTCAAATGAATTACACACGCTGTTCAATTCTTTATTGGAGAATGGGCTTTGCATGACAAGATTTTGTCCACTGTAAACCAGCATAAATGTTCTAAGCACTTTAATTTAAACCAGAACAAACTATGATATGCAGTAAGTTAGTTTTGTTAAATGAATTTTGTACTTGAGGTGTTTCAATGTCTGAAGGCTTATGAAGACATAACCTTATCATATATTGGGGGGGCATCTGTAATACATTCACCCTTGTGTCCAGTTTCCTGGCTCAACATAATGTTTTTTGAATTTATTCATTTGGTTTTGTACACCAGTGTTTCTTTTTATTACGCAGTAGGATTCCACTATGCGGGTATAATATAATATTGTATCCGCTCACTTTCTGGAGGACATGAGCCATTCCTGGTTTTTAAGCTTTTAAGAACAAAACTGCGGTGTACATTTTGGAGGGGCATGCCTTCAGGTATCTCAGACAAATACCTGGGGATTACTAGAACACGTGTTAAAGTGCTTTGAATTCTATCAGAAACTACCCGATTGTTTTCCAAGCTGCCCATGTAACCTATTCATTCCCGCTGCAGTGGATTAGAGTTCTGCTTTCCCCCACATCCTCACGGATACTTCCCTTTTTAGGCTTTTGCATCTTATGCTGGAGGGCAGAGAGAAGAATCCAGCCTGTTCTCAGCTCCATTTGTTTGGCTGTTGCTGAGCAACATCTCATTTGATCATCAGCTTAACATATTGATCACTTGTGAGTATTTGCTTAAATGGTTTTCCCATTAAAATACTTTGAACTACTTTATCCTTTGCTACTGGGTTGTAATAATGCTTTATAGATAAAAGCCAGCTTTCAGATACTGACATGACGAATACTTTCATCCACTTTGTGGCTTCCCATGCTATTTTCCCCATTGTATTTCTTAAAAATTAAAGTTTGGTTATGTAGTCTTAGTTGCCCTGACACTCACTGTGTAACCCAGACTGGCCCTGAATTTCTGGTTTTCCTGACTCAGCCTTCCAGATGCCGGAATTACACTTATGGGTCACCACGCCCGTAAGAAAAGACGATAGGGTTCAATTCCACACATTTCCTCTTGGTTTGTGCATTCTATAGTGAATATAAAGACTACTGACCAAAATGTATTGGTTAATAATGATTGTCAACTTGACCAGATCTGGAATCACCATGGAGACAAGTGTCTGAGTATGTCTGTAAGGGAGTTTCTGGATGGGGTTAACTGAGGTAGAGAACCCACGCTAATTGTGAGCGGCAGTAGCTATGCGCTGGCATTGGAGAAAAGGAGCCTTGTAGCAACATTGACCTGTTGCTGCTTCCTAACTGCAGATGAAATGTGACCAGCTGTCTTCACACCCCTGGTACTTGACTGCCCGTCCACGGTGGACTGCATCCTTAAACCGTGATTCAAAGTTTCCTCCTGTAAATTGCTATTGAAAGGTGTAATAACCATATACCAAAGGATGAGATTCTGGTTTTGTTCCTGATACTACGATAAACACCAGGACCAGATGCAAATTTGGGAAGAAAAGGCTTATTCTAATTTACAGATTATAACACATCATTTAAGGAAGTCAAGATAAGAGCTCAAGGCAGGAGCTTGAAGCAGAAGCCAGTGGAGAAATGAGCTCAGCCACTCCCTCCTTCTGGCTTGCTCAGCTTACCTTCTCACACAACACAGGACCACCTGCCCAGGGGTGTCACTGCCCACAGTGGCTTAGTCCCTCCTACATCAATAAAGGAGATGTTCCATAGACATGGCCACAAGCCACTCTGATGGAGGCAATCCTTGGATAGGTGTTGCTTTTTCCCAACTGTCTCCATGTTTGTCTTAAGTTTGCAGCTGAAGTTAACTGTATTTCTTTGTAAAAATTTTATAGATTTTTTTTGTCCTTACATTTTTTGTCTGTCATCATTTTAAATTGAGTAACATATCATGCAAAGATGATGTACAGTATTTTACATGAGCATAACCAGCAATGATTTTGATAGTATACATTAGAAAGATTCTTCTTGTCCCTCCACTCAATTCCCAGAGACCTTTTATAGAAAACCAGTTGAGCAGATGTGTGTGACAGTTCTAAGTCAGGCTGATGATTTCTGTGAAAAACACACTGAGATTTTGATTAGAATTTTGTTGTAACTTATTATAATTTGGGTAGAATTGACATATTAAGTATTTTTCTTTCATCGTGTGGGTACAACACACCTTTTCTCTGCTGATTCAGACACTGCATTCAAAGAACTGTCAGTAGTGCTATATAGCTTCACATGGATAAGCCTTATGTGTATTTAAAAATTTATTCTCAAGTATTTTATGCTTGTGATTCTACTATAAATGTGATTTTTTTCAGAACTGAAATTTCCAATTCACTTCTAGTATGCAAAAATCAACTTATTTATTGACCCTTTTTCATTCAACATCGCTAAATTCACTTATGAATAGTAACAATATCTGACTGTGGATATTGGGTTTTTCTGTATATTCCTTCAAGATACATACATAAAAATTTATTTCACTTAACTTGCAAATTCAAATACCTGGGCAACATTTCAAATTTGTATGTTATTCTTTTTCTTATGTTATTGCACCAGCTAGAACCTCAAGCTCAATGATAAAGAGAAGAGATGAGAGCAAACATTCTTTACTTCTTAGATTTAGATAGAAAGTATCTACTTTCCCTACTAAGTGTTATGATAGATATGGATTTCCTATACACAGCCATTATCAAGTTGAGAAAGCAACTTTTGTGCATTCCTTTATTAAGAGTTGTAGTTGTGAACCATATTGAAATTTGTCAAATGCCTCTCTACTTATATTGATTTTTGTCTTTCTTATTTTGTTAGGGTAGGAAAGTTTATTGATTGTGTTTCAAATATTAAACCAACCTAGTCTTCTTAGAATAAAAATCTACTTGTCATGATGAATTACCCTATTCATATATTTTTAGATTCAATTTTCTAACATACTGTCAAAGTTAGCTGTGTTTACGCTTAGATGTAATTTTGGATTATAGATTTCTTTCTCTTGCAATTCCTTTGGCTTTGGTATCTGTTTAATGCTGGCTTCATAAATTTAATTAAGAAATATTTCTTTCTTCTATAGTTCCCAAAATTGTTTCAATAGAATTGTTATTATTTCTTCCTCTGTTACTTGGTAAAATTAGTAGCAAACTCATATGAGTCTGGAATTTTTGGAATATTTTATACAATTATATATTCAATTTTTCAGTCTTATGATAATATCCATAAATTTTCTCCCTTAATATTATTTTATTATATTCAAGATGTGAATTTTTAATCTTATAATCTATATCATATCCTTATCCTTTTAATATTTGAACACTGTTTGTTGGTGTTCTTTCCTTCACTTCTGATTGCTAATTGTAACCTGGTGTTTTTTCTATCAGTCTCGTTGTTTATTTATCATTTCAAAGGTTAAACTTTAGGTTTGACTATGCCTTTTTCTGTCCTGTCAGCCTTCTGGTGACTCTACTGATGGTTACCCATGTATGATGTAACTTCTTTCCTCTAGCTGGGCAGACATTAAATAGCTCCCAGAGTTTCCTGGGAAATTGCCTATTGTAAAGATCACAGCTGGGTACATGGCTCTGCACAGGCTGCTCCTTTCACATTCACCCAGAGAAGCTTCAGGGTGAATTTCTGAAGCGATTTCTGAAGTTCCTTGCACCTGAGACCTCACTAGTCTCCTCATCCTCAATGAACACTGAATTCTCCGTCCTGCTCAGTGAGGCCGATTGGCTTCTGGCAAGGGCTTCTAGGCAGAACGCCGTGTGAGCCAGAGGGTTTCCCAAATCCATCTTCATTTCATCTATGATCATAGTCCTCGGTGGCTATTGGCTGAAGGATACATTTGTGCCATGTTTAGTTGTTTCCAGCAGGAGGGAATTAAAGTAACAATTAATATCTCATGACCACAAGCAAAATTATGAGTTTTACGATTAGCATTCCGATGTCTCTTTTCTGTTTTTAAATTAATTAGTTCAGCGGGATCTTATTCAGCACTTACTATAGTGACACACATTTAACAATAATAAATTGGTATATAATGAAACATGTAAATTGGTTTCATACATCACTATGTTCCTGTTTTCATTTATTTCACCTGGTGTTTATTCAATGTATAAATTAGAATGTTTATTCAACTGAAGAAACGATTATGTATTGTTTGGATATTGCTCCCATTGGGGATGGTGTGTCCTTACGGGCCAGAACTCTCCTCAGTTCAGAACTGCAGAGCTTTGCGGTTTGCTCTATTCGTTTCTTTGTTCTTTTAAATTTTGGAAGAAAAAAAACACTCTCAAACATGTTCTCTGCACCACCGATTAAAATTTAGATCACTATTTCTGTCCTGCACTTCTTCTCTGGCATTTTTAGTTTCCTGAGATATTTCTTGCTAGAATGAGGCCCCAGCTCTACTCAGTTTTCTCTTACATCATGTTCTGTTTTTCATTTTCAGAAAGTTGGTTGGCTCTTTTTTCCTTCATGAAATTCTTTATATGGTGCTTATTAAAGCTGCCTTCTGGTTTCTGTAGTGTGTGTGTGTGTGTTTACATGTGTATATGTTTGTATGTGTGTGTGTGTTTACATGTGTATATGTTTGTGTGTGTGTTTACATGTGTATATGTTTGTATGTGTGTGTGTTTACATGTGTATATGTTTGTATGTGTGTGTGTTTACATGTGTATATGTTTGTATGTGTGTGTGTGTTTACATGTGTATATGTTTGTGTGTGTGTGTGTTTTATTGTGGTTTAGATCCAGGCTTCACACGCGGTAGGCAAGCACCCTACTACTGAGCCGTGTCTCTATCTCTTTTGTATTTCGGGTTTTGGCTCTTCTAGGCTGACCTGGAACTCTGTGTAGCCCAGGTAGGCTTTAACTTTGAGATCCTTCTTGCCTCAACCTCCCAGGTAGCTGAGATCACAGACCTGCGCTACCAAGTAAACTGTAGTATGCTTAAATCGAAAAGAACAAAACCTGCTTCTTTACTTATGCTTGAGTGCAATAATATTCATCTTGTTTACAAGGCTCCTGTGACTGCTAGATCTTTCCTTATGCTTATTAGTAGGAAAGGCATGTAAACATTGGTGGGTGGGTGAAACCATCAGAATCCTTTGATACCATAAACGTAAAGGCTTCGAGACAGTTTATTCCATTGCAAATGTTAGAACTTTTCCCATATTTATTTGTTCTCCTGAATATTCTTTAAATAAGGTGGGATAGTTACCAAATGCAAGGACAGAGTACTACTGAAAGTTTCAAGAATTTAGAAGAGCACACTAAAGGGCAATTGTCAGTTTAGAGACACTAACCTGCCCCCTCACTCTCCAGGCATCTGATAGTCCCTGAACTTTCTCTGACAATTGAATTAACGACCCAGACTCTGCTGGTGACCTCAGAGCCGCATCCCTACTTCCTGCTGAATAGCAGTGTTCAGTCCCACAGGCCTCTCAAACTCAGCATGTTCTAAATGAAACTCATAATTTTTCCTACGCTTCCTGTATTTGGAAATAGCACTTTTATCTCAAAGACCCAAGCAGATACCTGAGATTCTTTTGAGATGGTCCAGTGTGCTGCAGTGAGCTTGCCTGCTGGTTGAGTGAGCTTGCCTGCTGGTTGAGCATCCTTTGCTTCTTTCCCTTCTGAGTTTTCCCTTCTGGTGGATTTTTTTCCTTCTTCCTAGCTTATATCCCTAGTCTTTCCCTCTTTTCCGAAGCCACTCCCCTTTTTTTAAAAAACAAGGTCTCACTGCATAACCCTGACTGGCCTCTGGCCTGGAACTCTGGATACAGACCAGGCTGGCATCAAACCCACAGAGATCCACTTGCCTTTGCCGCCGGAGTGCTGGGATTAATGAGCAATCCTTAACCAAGGCTTCTTCTAAGAGAAATGTAAGGCTTTCTAACGGACGGCATTTAAAAACCACTCCTATCTCTGAAAGGAACAACCAGATTCACTAATCTCAGAGTTCCCAAAACCTCACTATGCATGTAACCCCACCTTCCACGGCATTTGATGAAAACACAGAATCTGATCAGGCAGGAATGTGTGTGTGGCAGGGAGGGGGTTCTGCATGTTTGAAGCACGCCCACTGGATGCTGCAGTTCACAACACCCATGTAACATGTCTTGAAGGCGTCTTATTGTATGCATCTCCAAACTCCCCTTTCTCTCTGTTCCTCTCCTGCGCTTGTGGCCATTCTCCCAGTTTACCTGCAGACACTTGCTGTATTTGTCCCGTAGCTTTTCTGTCAGCATGCACTTCTCTCTCCTCTCCACTCCAAAAGCAATTGTTCCTCTCTCAACAACTAATCCAAGGAGTGTTTTATGGGCTTTCCTAAAGCCTCTCCCATCCTACAGTAACTTACTTGCTTTCCCTTTGATTGCTGGCTACACTGGGATGAACCTACTCTCAAAGTACACTTGGCTCTTTCTTAACAGATTCTAATGTTTGTTTTCTTTGAGAGTGTCCAAGACTTAAAAAGCAGAGTGCATGTTATATAACACGTCTCTAGCACACTGTCTCTCATGCTGTGCGTATTGTCCTTGGTAACATAGAATAAATGCAAAGTAGCAACAGTGTGTTAAGCATTAATTAGAAGTATTCTGTAGAGTTACATTTGGTTTCCATTACCACAAAACTATTATCACTGACTTGGTAGTTCAAAATAACAAATACTGTTATCTCACAGTTGGAATTCTAGGAGTCTTTTACTCAGGGTCTGCACCTACTGAAAGGAGAATGTCAGCCTGTTCCCCAGTTCTCAGCTCAGGCTCCAAGTTCATTGCTTGTGGGCACAGTCTACTTTCTGTGCTTTTGGAGCTACTGTGTTCCTGCTAGGTACTGTCTAGGTCTACCCAGTGGCTGGATGCTGGCTGTGATTTTTTTAATCACATACCACTGCATGGACAAGTTACAGGAAAGTGGTTTGCTTTCTTCCGGGCCAATGGGTATTCTCCAGATTATTGTGGTAACCCCGTGAACAATCAAAGGTGTGGCCATTTAATCAACACTCATCATGTAGTACAACCCAGACAAGGGGCAGAGAGAGAGACTGTTCCATCATAGTCACAGGTCATGTCCTCATTCAAATGCAGAACACTCTACATGTACACCACATATATTGATGACAATATTTAGAATTTTATGTACCACGATAATTGACTGGAAATGCCCACAAGGAATTTAGTTAATGTTTCTATTGCTGTGATAAAACACCATGACCAAAAACAACTTATTGAGGAAAGGATTTATTTCTTTTTATGTTTTCAAGTAATAGTCTGTCATCAAAGGAAGCCAGAGCAAGAAGTTGGGGGCAAAAACCTGGAGGCAAGAAGCAGAGGCCAGAGAGGAATGCCTCTTACTGACTTGCTCCTTATGGTTTGATCAGTCTGTTTTCTTATAGCAGCCAAAACAACCAGCCCAGAGGTGTCACTGCCCACATGAGCCCGGCCCTTTCATATCAACTATCAGTCAAGAAAATGTACCACAGATTTGCCAGCAGCCCGTTTTCATGGGATCATTTTGTCAGTTGAGGTTCCTTCCTCTACTATGACCCTAGCTGGTGTCAAATTGACATAAAACTAGCCAGCACAGCATACTTGAGGAAGAAAGGAAAAAGAGTCAGTCTTAAAGAAGAAGATAAAAGGAGACATTAATAGTGTTTACAAGATACGAGTTTTACCATGATTATACGCGAGAGCTATTTTTGGTGTTTAAACTCTTCCTTCTATAAATGAACATGAAAACTGACGAACTTGTAATTTATGGTAGAATTCCTGACTACAGCTAAAGGGGCGTTTTTCTGCATTATAATCGTCTTCTACTCCTACTCATTAGCAACAAAGGGGGAGAAAAAAGCCCTCAGCCGTGGAATAAATATGTGAAAAGGAACTCGACTTTGGTATTAAGTTTGAGTAGTTGCTCTTAAATTTCTTCCTCAGCTTGATCAAGTTCAAGTGGAATCTTAAAGTTTTAAAGAATATAGTTGATTTTTTTGCAGTAAGATTGACAGCCAACCTTTTGGTAAAAATATAAGTGGGTAGAAACGAGTTGCATTAGCTACAGTTTAACCTTTTGCAAAACCAGTCACCAAACACAGCCATAGGCTTTTGGCTCATTGCAGAGGTGCCTGATTCTTCTGCACAAATCCTCCTAGAGCCTAGGATTTGAATGACAGGTGCTTAATGTTACCGAACATGCCAGGTTTGCCTCTTCATCTCCTGCATTGAATGGGATTACACTTCTGAGCTGTGACAGGTGATGAAATGACAGTATTATCAGCTTTCAAATTTTTAACATTTGCTCGCTCATGGCTAATTCCACTGGGATAGCTCCTTTTCTACCCTGCAATCCACCAATGATCTGTGTATCATAATTCAACATATTTATCCCTCACCATGCAAGCGGAATTGGGTCAAACAGTATTTTGCTCATAGGCAAAAACTCCCACAGGCAATTATCAATTCCCTTTATGATTAATGTAAAAAACAATGGTGTTCTATTAATGGAAATGTGTGCTTCAGTATTCACAGTCATGTGCTGTAGATAAACTCTATCGTTACACTAATACAAACTAAAAATTCCTGAAGCAACCAAAGAACTTGGTAACAACTGTAATGACCGAGAATGTCAATTTGCCAGGAAATTAAAACAAACTGACACTCTTGCGAGCAATAGTGTTGAACTCATTCTTGCAAACATTAGGGGTTTTGTTTTTAATACCGTGTTTGGAAGTGAGTTTATTGAATACGAGCATGGTATGCAGCGTTTTAGCCACAGGCAGGACCCATGCTACTACAGGCTTCACTGCATGCTAGGATGAGTACTATTGCAGTTACTCATGAAAGTCAGGCATAGAAATGCATGACTTATTTATCTCATAACTTGATTAAAAGAGCCCTATGTAATAAGGATTACTATAGCTATAATAATCTTCTTCATTAAAAGAACCTCACTTAATGGGCATATTTATGCTTATGTATGATATGTGTTTTCTTCATTGAAACCGAGTTTTTCTCCTTAGCATCAACTCAGAATTGAACTTAGATGTCTATCTCAGACCCACCAATGGATGGCACCTTACCAAAGAAGTGGGAAGCATAGCAACATGGCTGCACTGAAGATACATAGGCTATGTATGGTGTTGATGCCTGTAATCCTAGCTTTTAGGCTGCCGACAGAGGAGGGCCTGGGTTTTGAGGCCAATCTTGACAACATAGTGAGTTCAGTGCCAACCTAGGCTACATACCTTATCTCAAAAAAGTGGGGAGGTCCTGGCTGACGTAGCCTAAGGAGACAGCATCACAGCATAAATAAATGAGTAAACAACCATAAATACATTCAACCATTATGAGTGACTCGAAGACCCTCTGACAATACTGAAAGCTAACGATGTACTGTCTCATCTAAATGGAGAATTTTTGTGTAACCTACACACATCCTTCTACATACTTATAATTCCTCTAGATTATTTGTAAAACTTATTATAAAGCAAAATGTCTCTATAAAGTTCTAATACTGGTTATGGAATAAGAACAAGAAGACAAAGTCTGCATGTATTAGCTTGGATATAGTTGTCATTCGGGTAGTTTTGATTCAAGGTTGGCTGAATCCACAACATGTATCCTGAAGGTGTGAAGATCTAACTGTGTACCGAACACTTCTTTCATGAGTAGAACTCAAGAATTTCCTCCAAAACTTTTCTCCATGTGTGGCAATTGTGACTCTTTGACACCTCAAATTTGTAATTTGCTTTTTTGTTATGTATATATATATATACATATATATGTGTGTATATGTATATATATATACACACATACACAGATACTGTTGGTACTGATGATACATACACACACACACATATATATATATCACAATATATATTGTTGTCTGGTGTTCTATATATGTGTGTGTATGTGTGTGTGTGTGTGT
>LOJH01000544.1:42459-64862 GCA_001685095.1 Ellobius talpinus | reverse complement strand
TATATATATATATATATATATATATACTGTTGGTGCTGGGAAAGGGCTGTCAACACACAAACACTCCATACCCATTCATCATTTCCCAAATCTTAGCAGAATAAAATCTTATAGAAGTAAAATACTTTCAGGGCTGCTCTAAAAAGCCTCACTCTTCCTTCCTTTGCTAGCTGGTGCCTGAGGGACCAAGGGGATTAAGACAGCAGCGGATTAATGGGACAGAAGAAACCTGGACATCTGTATTGCCATGTGGAGGATACTAACTCTCCAATCCTCAGGAAGGCTTGCACTGAAATTTATGTGAAGATGAACAAAATAATTTAGTCTGTTATGGCATTAAAACATAGGGATACTTGATCTTTGCAATGGGTAATATTAGCCTAACTAATACAGAACTCAGGGTCCTAAAGTAGGTGCTGTCTGTCATGATAGTTTGTTTTGTTTTTTTTTTAAAGTCTGCAGTAACTGACACCAGCTTAGCAGTTTAGTGGTAGACAGTGAGGAAACAGACCTCGCGAGCTGGAAATCCCTACTCTGCTGTACTGAAACATTTGGTAAAACTGTCACCCTTGTTAACATGGAAGACAGACCAAGTGCCTACTGAGCCGGTGCATCTCGGGGAAGCGGTTGGAAGGAGGCAGAATGCAAGCATATGTTGATCTCCCCTTGCTGTGTTTGGCAAGGCATTTTAAGAAAGACGAGCTTGAGATGGAATTGGCTGGTTTGCACACAAAAAGAAACAGAATAAAAGTAACAGAATTTTAGAGTTACACTCTCATCTGAAACTGCCCCTAAAAGACAAAGAAGGTGAAAACAGTGGCAAAGGCCCATTCAGAGGTGGGGTAGAAACCTAGTGCAGTGGAAACTCCCAGGAATCCATGATCTTAACAAAGACTCCTAGTGATGGGGGTATGGAATCTGAACCGGCCATTTTCTGTAAGCGGGTAAGTCTTCCAGTGGAGGGATTGGGACACAAACCCAGCCACAAAACTTTCGACCTACAATTAGTCTTGCCTGCAAGATGTGCTGGGGTAAAGGTGGCTCAGAACTTGTGAGGGGAGCCAGTCAATGACTGGCCCAAATTGAGACCCATGCCACTAGAAGGGGCTCATCCATGACTCTGCCTAGAGGACCAAGAACTAGAGCCTGGGTAGGCCAGAGACCAAGGATGAAACCAAACATGATCAGCAAAACAAACAAACAAACCAAAACAATGAAATGATTCCTAATGATATTCTGCTATATATGTAGACCAGAGCCTAGCATAACCGTCATCAGAGAGGCTTCATCCAGCAACTGATGGGAACAGATGCAGATACCCACAGTTAAACATTAGGAAAAGCTTAGGGGATCCTGCAGAAGAGGACAAGGAAGGAATGTAGGAGACAGAGAGGTCAAACGTACCTCGAGAAAATGGCCCACACAGTCAAATATCAACTATGCAGGGCTCATAGAGGCTCAGAAAGACTCACCTAACAACCAGGGAACCTTTAAGGGCCTGACCTTGGTCCTCTGAGTATACATTATGGTGTGAAGCTTGGTGTTCCTGTGGTACTCCTAACTTTGGGAGCAGGAGCTGTCTCTGGCTCTTTTGCCTGCTTTTGGGACCTTTTCCCTCCTACTGGGTTGCCTAGTGCAGCCTTACTATGAGGAGATGTGCCTAGTTTTATTATTATAACTTGATGTGCCATGTTTGGCTGACATCCCTGGGAGGCCTGACCTTTTGTGAAGGGAAAGGAGAAGTGGATCTGAGGAGATGGGATGAAGGGGCGGGGGAGAAGAGGAGGCAGGAAAAATTGCCAATGGAATGCAATATACTAGAGAAGAATAATTTTTTTGAAAATTGCAGTTAAAGCTCCACAGCTGTGTAGCTTGGACCAGACTTAAACTGGAGCATCTACCCAAGATTATTATTCCAAACAACACCAAACGACCCAGTACCATCGTGACAGGGAGGTGCTCAGGGATGGAGGGGAGATACCCCATTGTTTCAACAAAGAATTTCTGGTATGATATCTGGCTTGTAGAAAGGCTGGGAAAACCAATGAACAGTGTGGTTTATCGTTCTCAAAGCATTTGTCCTGTTCTAATGATTATACCATCCCAAATAGTCACTTAATATTCATAAAATACATGTGTAAATCCTATCATTTGTGCTCCACATCAGATTCACATTGTCGCTGCTATTTGGTAAGGAAGGCTGTAGGCACCACCGCAATTTGGCAAGGAAGGTTGTATGTTGCTAAGTATTATTGCCAGTTGGCAAGAAAAGCTGTAGACATGTTGCTGACCCTGCTTCTCAAGTCCCCATATGAATATCTTGGATTAAAAGCCCATAGACCATGCAGAATAAATATGTGGATTTCTTTTCCATTTTTCCATATGTGAGACAGAGCTATTCTAGAACATGTATCATATTTTTGTATACTAGCATCTGTAAAAGGTGTTCCATAGCAGCTCCCCAGGGATGGCATCAAAAGTAGGGGGAGGGAAATCCAGGGCCAAATTTTTTCCTATGGGGATTTAGTAGGAATAACATGACATTTCGTTTCTGTTGTTTCCTGTTGTCTGAAACTCAACGGAAATTCATCTCTTTTTTAACTTGACCAAAAGTCCACTCTGGGGAGAAAGTACACAGCTTTCTTTCCTTTATAAACAGCCACTATTTGTAGCAAAGAGCGCTCTGATATTGAAACACAGACCAAGCAATATAATAGGTTAAGGGGTAAGATATATTTGAACCATAAAGCTCCATCCAAATGCAGCATTTTCAGGATTCGAGCCTTGGGTAGCATACTAATGGCATATGTTTGATGAGAAACAACTGAATATGCTTTCTAAATTGTAAACAAGTTATCATGACAGCAACCCCCGGGAGGAGTGCTGTCCTGAGTTACACTCCAGCGATGCTGGCATAACAGCAATGGTGGGTCCCTCTGTCAACTGCACAAGCATTCTTCTCAGAATGATTCTTTCTAAACCCCATAAAACAAACCACTAGGAGAGAAGCCCATTGGCTAAGCCCTAAGAATTCCTTGCAGGAAAAGAGAGACCGCGAAAGGGACAAAGGAAGTGTGTGTTTGTTCCCCGGGAGATATCATAGAAATGCTACAACGGGCTTGGGTTCTCAGTAGATTTTGAATTCAAGTGCGCTTTAAAAACCACAGGCGTCCAGGGAGGAAGTAGCCCACAATAGCTCTCAGATCATTAGTGATGCAGTCATAGTGAATGCAGAGGCAAATTATCTTCACCTTCGGTTTAGTGCATTCCTGGAAGCTGCAGTGAGAACCACTCTTAGAGGGTGGTCTTTAATGACGAGTTATACAAGGAGAATTCTCATGATGGTTCTTTGTGATGACATGGTTATTTGAAACAGAGATTGGAAATTATATTTGGAGTCCCCCACATCCGACAGCCTCATGTTTTCTGCATGCAATGAATAAGTTTGCAGCAAATCAATCATCAATTGACCTAGGAGGAAGGATACAAGTGGGGATGATTATTCCAGAGAATAGAAGGTGGGTAAATGTATGTTATTCTACCAAAGTAAATTACAAGAGGATGACTTTTGAAAATGATTTCTCCAGCTCGTGTGTGTGTGTGTGTGTGTGTGTGTGTGATTATGTGTAAAGTCAAGGGCTAGTGTGAGTGATAAGAATGGGCTTCCCCAAGGGGAAGGCAGAATGGGAGCAAGGAAGAAATAAGACACATCCGCTGTCTCCCTGAGATGCCGCTACCAAAGAAGAAATTGAGGTTGTGAGGGGCAAAACCCAGTGCCTGCAGGGTAGGAGGCTTAATAAAGGCTATTGAGATAAAGGAAAACTCTTGAAATAGATGGGGCTTCCACTGACATTTATGAAGAATCCACTGACGATTAAGTACTTTCAGTTTGGTGGAAGGTTTCAGAGCAATTTTGGAAAAGCAGAAGAAAGCAGAGGCAGGGACTTGATGGCTGTGGACTGTTTTGTTTCAAAAATGGGACGGCAGAAGATGCCAGGGATTAGAGGTCCTTACGACTATTGAATTCAAGCTTTAACACACGTGTGGGAATTGTGCAGTACATCCAGCAGTTGCAGCTGACAGAATGATGCACGAGGAATCAGACCATGTAATAAAGGCAGGGGGACCAGGCACTGCTTAGTCACCCTAAGTGAAACCATATGACATGCTGAGGTTGGAACAGAATCACATTACCTACCACTCCTGGATAAGAGCAGAGTATTTGACAAGACAATGTGTGGTTTGGGGTGGCTGAAGTTACGAAACTTAAGTAACAGTTTAGCCATGTGAGAATGTGGACAGTCTGGGGAAAGAGAAAATACCCTAGGACAGAGTCAAAGTGAACATTCAGCCTTTTTTTGCATGCATTGATGATGTATATCTGACTTAAAAGTGCATCAATAGGAGCCTGACATTGAGAAGAAAACAGAGAAGCGAACAAACAGCAGAACAATTGGAGGGAGAGAGCTTCCTTTTCTTGCATGCCGAGATCATTGAAGGTAGTTAGAAAATGGTTTCATTACCAAAGGAGAAATGGGAATGCAGGTACCCTTCTACCATGTTTTTGAGTGTATGTGTTTCTCCAAAGTTCATAACTGAAAACCCAGACACCAAACTGATAGTCTTGGGAAGCAGGGCTTTCAGGGAGGAAATGGGTCTAGTTCTATTAATGAATTAGGCTTCGTTAAGCTGTCTTTCCCTTTTAGCTTTTCTATCCCTTTATCCATGTGAGAAGATAGCATCATGCCTCCTGCTGAGGATGCTACAGTAAAGTGCTAGAGCAGACTGTGACCTACCTTGACACTGTCCTGCGAGCACTGGATCCATCCATTGGAAGAACAGTGAGGGATAAATTTCCATCACTTACAAACTTCCCAACTTCAGTCATTTTGTCATAGCATCAAACACATTAAGACAAAGCTAGTGTTTGGATCGGCGATGTCCTCCAAGACTCCTATGTGGTATAAGATTGATTGGTCTCTAGCTTGGTGCTATGGGAGAGGAACACTCTTTAAAAGATGGAGTTTATTGTGTGGTCTTCAGGTCGTTAGCGGCACGCCCTTAGATGGGACTCTGTAATTCCAGATGCCTCTGCCCTTTCCTACTTCCCAGATACCAAGATATATAAGGAGTTTTTCTCTGCTGTGTCCCCCACTACGATGTGTATCCTTTCCACTGGCCCAAGTGCAAGGGGCCAAATGACCGTAGACTACAAATTTTGAAAATGTGAGTCAAAAGAAGCATTTTCTCTATATAAATTGATTATTTTATTTATTAGAAGGACAGAAAGTTGGTTTATATAGCTAGCATTTGGATAACTCAAGGCCCTGGGTGCTGTGCAAACATTCTTTCTATGGTATTGCACCCATAGCCCCACTCCCCTGGTCTGGCAGGCAAACCCCCTCTCTTCCTGCATCACTTCAGATATCACCTCTTCTTATGGCCATGCATCTTTTCCCATCAAGAACGAATCTGTCTGAAGCCTCTTGGCTTTGGCATAAAATTGACACATAAAGTTTCTACTGGTTCAAAAAGTAAATGATCGCCCACATTTAATAACTTCAAACAACGCTTGTTTTCTGTCCAACAGCATTTCTTACATATTGACAGGGTAACCTCCTTAAGGTTGCAAGAGAGTGAAGTCAAGGTACATGCTGGGCTGTGTCCTCATTTAAAGTCAGGAAGGCAGAGAGTAATCCACTGTCTCGCTTCCCTGGGCTGTGAATATGAGGAAGCTGTAGCTAGGCACAGTGCCATGCCCGTAATCCCAGCATACGTAGAAGAATGGAGCAGGAGATTCAGAAAGCCAAGGACAGCCTAAACTAGCGAGCAAGGCTGACTCTAAGAAGCACAAAACAAAACAAAACAAAAAGTAGTTATTCAATAGCTTCTCAGATAAATTGTGATAGAAAAAATGCATTGAGTCAGTCAGCAAACTAAAGGGAAATGTGGGTCTGACCATGAAGGAAATATTGACAAATAGATTGGGGTGAGAGGTTATCTTAAACGAATTTTAAGGCTTACTTAATTTATTTTATGTGTATGAATGCTTTTATCTGCTAGTATGAATGTGGACCAGTGAGTGAGTGCTTTGCCTGCAGGGGCAAGAAGAAGGCATTATATCCTCTGGAACATGCCAGAATTGTTAACAAAGATCATTGTATTCTACATCACTGCCAGACAAGGTACCGGTTTGCTCACGTAACTTTAAAATTAAAGAGAAGCAATATGAGAAGCAGGGATGGACTTCCATGTTCTCCGTGTATGCAAAATTTGAGTCACTTGGAGCAGAGGCAGCTTTGGAAGGAAGCTGTTTTGAGGTTAAAAGGCTCTGAGCCCCAGCACGTGGGCATTAGTGCCAGACATGGCCAGCCACAGAGCCTCTTTTCTTGAAAATATACTTGATTCTGAAGAATTGCCTTATGAAACAATGTGGAGTTGGGCCCAAAGGTTGCTTCGTCTCACTGCTAGCAGTTTTAATCAGATGATGAAGGTCATTAGAGGCCCAGAAAATGCCCTCAGGGGACCCTGGGTGGTTTATATTAATAAGATTCCCAAGCAGTCCAAAAGAGAACCTTGACACCTTCAGTTCTAATGTTGTCATCTGTGTAATGGGCACACTCACAGTTCATGCCCTGTGACGCTCCTAAAATATCATGTAAAAACCCAATTCTTTCACCGCAGTCATGAACAAGAGTAAGGCAATTGATACAAACTGTAACACAAGACAGAAGCAACATTTTGAGAATTTCCAAGATCCTGTCTAGGGAGAGACTGCACATTTTTATTTCCAGACTTGTGTGATATCAGTTTTACAGCTGAGGCTTGTGGCATTTTGCAGCTCCTTCACAGAAGTGGGCCTTAGTTTTTCTACACACATGCACAGAGGGCCTCTTCAGGGGGACTCACTGACTGGTGCCGGGACCAATTGAAAAGGGAATCATTCTGAGCCCAAGTATCTGAGGAAGCTGCTGCCCAGTGCTGACAGCAACCAATTACCAGCTAGGATCTCTGGATACAGGAGAAAACCCAGACAGTGTCTCTTCAGGGGTGATCCTTCCTGTTCTGACCTTCTCATGGGAAATACTGGCTGAAGACGAGAAGGAAGTTGATGGTAATGCCAATGTTGATGCCTCTGCCTCTGAAGCTGAAAAACCCATTTGCCAAGGGCCAACATCTCCCATTGATTCAGAGATCAAGGGCAAAGTTCCAGGAGAAAAAGACCCAAGAGGACATGACAACAGCTCCCATTCTGTTTCATGCACCAGAATTCAAGATTTCTACAAGTGAAGCTATCATTTCCACTCACAGGCTATGGAGTTAATTTAGAACCTTTTTGTTGTTGTTGTTGTTAGGGAAATCTTATAATGCCAGGCTCAGGAGTGGTCATAAGCCCAGGGCCTAAGCACTAAGTATTTCACTCCCGTTAGACTTGCCAAAGAATTCACACACAAAACAGCTGTACCGACTGTTCTGAGAAGCCTGAGATGTGTGTTTCATCATTTGCAATCAGAGTATTTTTGCAGTTTGTGAAGGAAGTGAGTGGGGTCAGCTGGGTTGAAGACTTTGTTCATCCGAGCTAAGCTGGGCTGGAATTTCATGCTCTCACATTCCCTTTTCTTTAACATCAGAGTCTTGTCCCTTCTGAGCTGAAGGCTGGCCTCTCGGTGTGGCCATCTGTGAAGGGCAAATCAGGTGTCTGGCATTTTCATTCAGCCCTCTAATTTCCATGAAAGAACATGGCCCATAGCTGTACTTAACAGCCACTTCCCTGAGGACCCTGCCCCTTCTAACAACCAACCTGCCTAAACAGCCAGTCACTTACTCTTGCTGAGTTGTGAGCTGGGCTCTAGTAGGAAAGGGGCCCCAGAATGTATATGGCCTCCCAGATCTGCTGAGAGTCAAACAGTCAGGAAATGGGAGCTGGGTTTGCACCTCCGGCATGCCTGGGGCTGGAGGATGATATTTATTATCAGTGACAAAGCTGTCATTCTTCAACTGGTTTCTAGGTCTATTCCTCCGATGGTTCAGAATACACCAGTAGAGATGAAATGGGTGGTCCACACTCCCCAAGCTTCTCACACAGATGCAGAGCATCACGTTTGGACCCCAAGGCTTTGATGCAAGTCATTGCCTGTGTCACCTTGAGCACTTCTGGGCAAGGCTCTGAACCTCCCTGCTACCTCATTTGTGGAAGAGAGTTAATGATCCTAGCTCGGTAGGCTGGCTTGTGTGGAGCTATAGGACAGCACTATCCAAATGCCTGTAATTAATGAACTCAACATTTCTTGATCTCCCAGGGGGAAAGAGTAAACGCTTGGTAAACAGCGGAAGAATTAGTTACCGATGAAAGCTTATTTTTTGTCTCCGTTGCTCTTTAATTTCGCTTTCCTCCATGCCTCCCTGTCTCCCTGTCTCTTTTCACATCTTGGTTTTCCACTGGCGTTCTCTCTGCCAGCGTTTTCAGAGGCATAAAGCTTTAAGAGGGTTTTGAGTGCTTTTTGACTTAATTGAAAGAGTACTTTCTGTAGGAGACTTTTTAGCCCTGAAGAAACTAAAAATACCAAAAATCTTGGAGAATAAAATAAGAGCTGAGAGAAAGGAAAAGAGTACAGGAGATTCTGAACCGAAGTGAAATGCTAAACAGAGGGGGACCTTAGGAGAGAACCCTGAGAGCTAAGCACCTGGTACCTGAAAGAAGCCATTACAGTATTGGATACCATTGTTCAGAGAGGGATCTATCTGTGTGGGGGCAGGAATGGGAGAGATCTGATACACTCCTGGCCGTTGAGCTTGGTAACTGCTGTCAACATCCCCCAACATTTTCTTAGCATTAACATTTACTCATATCCAATGAAATCTGTGGTGTTTAAACATTTTATAGTAGTGAGTCTAATGACATATACCCACTTAAAAAACGGTCCAAAATTTTCCAGTTATTAATAGTTATTAATATTAATAATATTAATAGTAATTAATAGTTATTAATTATTATTAATTCAGTAAAGTCCACCACATCCTGAGGCCTGGGTCATTTAGACTGGAGATAGTGACTTACCTTCTAGGAGTGATATTGCTCTACACGCTGCAATTATTGCTGCTACAAACAATAATCTACAGAGATATTGTTAAATAGCACAAGATCCTGGTGCCTTTGATCAGACAGTTATGTATGACAGATATTATATGTGGGAGATGGTTAAGGGTCAAGGCTTTTTTCTTACTTTTATAATTTTGGATTTTGTTTCCACATATTGATTGTTCAAAGTGAGATTCTTCACTGTGGCATTTCAATCCGTGCATCTAATGTATTTTGATCCTATCTACCCCTCTTCTTACCCCCCCATACACACACCATCTGTCTTTCTACACTCTAAATAAATAAGACCTCTTTCATGGTCTTTTCTCCTCAATAAATTGTACACTCAAGGGCAAGTATTGTCTTTAACATCATGAGATAGTATTACTTCATTTAATGTATGACCCACCCATTTCCTGTGTGCAAAATTTCATTGTCCTTTGTAACTGAACAGAACTGTGTATATACCACATTTTCTTTATTCATTTGTGGATGGACATCTATGTTGATTCCATAGCCTGGATATTGGGAATAGTATAGTTACAAATATGAATTTACTGGGGTGTATGTAGTTGACTTCAGTCCTTTCAGGTACAGATGTAGAAGTGGTATTTCTGAATCATATAGCACTTACATTTTTAGGATCTTGAAAAAGTTCCATAATGGCCTCCATAGTGGCTGGGATTGTTACCACCAATAGTGTATATGGGAGCCTTTATGAGTATCATCTCCACCATTTATTGCTCTTTATTTTTCTTGATGATAGCATCCTGGCTGGGGTAGATGAAATTTCAATGCCATTTGATCTGCATCCTTTCTCAAAGGCTAAAATTATTTTTTCATATATCTTGGTTAATTTAATGTTTTATTTGAAAAGGGTTTGTTCAAATAATTTGATTCCTTATTGACTAGATGATATGCTTTTTAGATTTTGAGTTTTAAAGCTCTTTATATATTCTGAACACCAGTTCCCTACGAGATGAACTAGTAAGAGCAACAACCCTTCCATTCTATAAGTTGTCTTTTAACCGGTTGATTCTTTCTTCTGTTAGACAGAAGCTTTTCCATGATCTGCAACCCTGCTTTCCAATTCTTGCTCTTATTTCCTGAGCCTTTCTCATAGGAGTGGAAATTGAGACGTTGAAGTGCAGGTGTCAACAGAGTGTTGAAGTCCTTCTTATTGCCTCACATGGTTCCGGTCTCTTCTAATATGCACACTGAACCCATCATGGACTCATGACCTTCATGACCTTACTAAAACTAATTATCTTCCAAAGGTCATCTTATAATAGCTAAGGATTGGAGGAGGAACTTTAGAAAACTGCAGAGAGATACCTGTGCATACCTCACGGATTATCATGTTCAATTCCAAAACAACCCTATGAGGTAAGACCATTGGATTCTCTTTGGGGTAAAGGAACCAAGATAAGCAGTTTGTATTGGGCACTCAGCAAACTAGGAAGTTTCCAGAGGAATCCAGGGATGAATTCTGGAGTCTATTGGCCTTCACCCTGGCCTATACCCACAGTTCAGGTATAAAAGAAAGCATTGCAGAGAGGTGACATAAATGGTTTAGAATGTTCTGCTTGGTCATACTAGTGAGTGATTTTAAAACAAAATCAGTCAAAGAAGACAGCGCGATAGAAACAAAGTGACAGATAAAAAAAAGGTGAAGAAATATCCTCATGAAGGTGAATAGAAGGAAAAATGGGCATTTGAAAAGGGACAAAGCAGGCTAGATCTGAATATTTATGTGCCATGTTACTCATGTGGCAGGGACTAAAGTGTCCACAGAGAGTAAGAATGAAGAGAGTCTGATTGAAAAGAAAACTTCAGTGGACAGGAGAACAAATGCATTGCTAGAAATTATGTCACTTATTGTCTTAAAGTGATGCAGATGCACATATAACCCAAAGGTGCCAACTGTTTCATCCAGTTGGTATCTGGAGACCAAGCAAAATAACGGAGTCTGGTCCGGATTCTTTGGTTGAGAGTGGTACAAATGAAAAATATTCCTGGCAGAATGGTTGCTTGCTGTGGCAGTGTGGTATTCTGTGTTGAAGACTTCCCACTCAGATGCAGGGGGGGACCTCAGCAGTTGCCTCCCACACCACTCAGTGGTGACGAACTGTCTCTGCCTCAGCCCAGAAAATGCCCCTGCTGCTCTTCCTCCTAGACCCTCTCAGAGATTGGCCACTGGCCACTCCATCTTGTGTGCTCATAGGACCTTCTAAGACCCAAGGCATCTTACCAAGATCTTAGTTTTTCAAGATGGGCAGCACACCACTTCTTGGATTTTCTCCAAGGACTCTGCCCTCCTTTGAGGCCCACTATGCATGGCTATTTAAACCCCAACAAAACATAATATTCTCCAAGAGAAAACAGACCATGCTTCCTTCGGCAGAAAGGACCTGAGGGCCCATTCTGTGACAACTGTGGAGGTAGAGATGGTGCTGTGGGACACCGCCGTGAAGAAGTCAGAGATGGCGCTCATTTCCTGAGAATTCTATCCTGGTGGGAGGCGGATGATCACAGATGAAAACAAGCCACCTAGATACTACTGGGCAATGTGTGAAACAAATGGGACATTGGATAATGAAGAACAGGACACACACAAGACTGGGGTTCATTTAGACGGAATGTGGGGTAAATTCTCAGAAGCTAGAATAAGTGAAACCAGAAAGATGATGAGGTAGAGGTAGAAATGGTTCTAGGCGGGACATCTGGGTAGGGAGTTTGGGAGAGGTGGAGTAAAGCTTGGCACAGTGTGGGAAAGGTCTAGAACCCTGGAATAGGATGGAGAGTAGGAAAAAATAGAGTTTGAAATGTCAAACAGAGTTTAAGTCACACAGATACCCAGATTTAGGTTAGTTGGGGTGTGGACTTTGTTTCGATAGCAATGGAAAGCCATTGCTGGACTTAAAGGGTCAATGTGGAACCTAATTTGCATTTTAAGGTGCCTAGTCTAGCTGTCTTGTGTGTCGTGGATGGAAGTAAGACAGAAGGGAAGCAGGACTTGGCGTTAAACCTATGGTAATTAGACCTACAAGGAATGCACAGAATAGCCAGGGATAGGCAGTTTGGGTTCCCCACACTATCAGTGACATCACGGAGCCTGGATTACTCTGGCATAGTCCTTTAGCCTCATTGTGACTCAGTTTTCTCACTTAACTGGTAGCCTTTAGAGCACCTATCTAGAATTGACTGTTAAGTATTGTATATAAAAAGTCTAGCACATAGAGATCAATCACTTTGTAAACTATGGGCTCTTTTTAACTGCCATCATAACCTTTAGGGGTCGGTGAAGAATTCCTGGTCATGAGCTGAAGTTAGAACAAGGCACTCCTGGAAAAGATCAACTTTTGGTTTTTAATCTGTCAACCAATGTCTTCAAAACAACAGCTACTAACAGACAGCAACTGCACACTCCAAGTTATTTCACACAGTATTGTGTTTAATTTCCAAAAGTCTTGTTATGCGATCCTGCTACCACTGCATTTCCATTGGGTTATCGCCTTCAACTTTGATTTGAGAAAAATGTGGTCCACCCAGAGGTATGGTAACTCTTTCAAGGTCAAGTAGTTAGTGACAGAGCTAGACTTCAATATATATATTTGTTGAAATAAATTCCCAAACTCTCTCCATCTGAATGGCTCATGGGCAACACAATGCCTGTATCCCAAGTACATCTCAGATTATTGGGATTCCAAAGCATCTCTGTGTCAGTACAAAGTATAGCCCGCCTGGGAGGTCCTCAGGGTACCTGGGAAAGAAAGAAATCTGCCCATTCTATGCTCTACAAAGAGGACAAGACAGACCTCTTCCATCTGGCATTCTGTAAAGCTCAGCTTTGCCAGGTAAAGTCTAGAAATGAGTTTGCACCCACTGCTGAGTACCAAATGTTAGATAGCTAATTAACCGCAGAGATCTGGGAAGGAACCCATTAAAGAGACCAAATACAGCAGGAAGGGAAAGTAAATGGTACTATTGCTGCTTATTACTGTTATCTCCATTAATATTAATATTAATATTAATGCTATTATTTAATTTTATTATTACTCTGGTATGTCATTATTATTGCTGTCTCCTACCATCTTCCATATAAATCTATCAGCAAATGTTTTAAAGGTTTAATATTGTGATAGTCATGTAATTAAACAAACAGAAATAATAACTGCAAAATTACGGAGTTACATAATCATTGCTCTACAATGGAAACCATAAATAAAACTTGCATGCCTCACTAGCAGTTACATTAAAAACAATAGAAACATTGAAGGCTAAAGCTGAAGAATTATTTAATGGTTACATAATTAAATAATAAATTATAGCAGAACTACAGAGACATGTAGCTCTAAAGCAGTCTGCAGAATGGAGTGGAGGGACCACCAAGCAGGGTGGGCCCTGATGAGGGGCCCTAACAATCCTCTGCCTCCTATTCCGGATCCATGTGTGTGAATTTTATTGCCCTAGGAATGCAAAGCAATTTGTCTATGACTATAAATCACTTGCATAATATAATACTCTAAAATGGCCCACATGTTACAAACACATCTCTGTGTTTCAAATGATCTCAAAATGCCTTTAGTCCTGACTAAATACAAGATGACTCCTCCACTGCCCACACTGATTGGAGGAACCAGTGGCTCCTCTTGAGAAGCAAGGCTCACCAGAGGCCAAATATGATATCACTGTGAAAATAATTGAGATAATCACCATACCTGGATATTTCTTTGGTTGTGTTATCCCAGTATTAACATAGCTCAATATTTGGAAAGACCACAATATTTGGTGTTAAATCAAATATCCAGATGATGGACTGACTTGCTAATATGATTTTATCGCTGAGTTCTGCAGTCAGGCTGCCTGGAGTTTATATAAAGGTGCATTTATTGAGATCTGGATTGAGGGACACCATCCTCCACCTGAGGACATAAAACAGGCACCTGTTCTGAAGGCTGAGCTCAGAAGGGGAAGTCAGAGTGATAACAACACATTTTGCACTCTGAATCCACCTGTCTCCCTGGGTGTCAGCAGAACTGAGCCCATTGTTGGAATGAATGGTGCGATGGGATGTTCCTGGGATGCCAGCAGTATGCAGGATGAATAAGCACATGGCATCGCTCAGCGGTGACAATGGGGAGGCAGTAGGCTCCTGTCCAGAGCCAGCAGGGAACAGAGCTGTAGTCTGCCATTCTCTCTGTAATTCACATTTGAAGGAAGCTCTCAGTTCTCCATCAGGCCTGTTCTGAGAGCAGCCAGGCTGGGCCATTATCATAATGGGGTCACCTGGGAGGCTAGGAATAGACAGGGGAGCAGTTTATTGGGGGGAACTAATTGACTCCTGTCTCCTTATTTGGCTCAGCTTGACAGGCAAACCTAATGATTGGAAAAGTATGGCCTCAGAAGAGGCCCACACCAAGTAAGGGTCAGGAGGCCATTGCACCTGCTGGGCTTGAGGGAGGCGGAGCAGACTGCCCAGTGTCAACCCCATGAGCTCAGGGCGCAGTTTTCCAACATGCAGCTCCGACATGGCCCTGGTCTACAGAGAGACTGTGCTGCCATCTGCCTGTGTCCTGCACCAACACAGTGAGGAAGGACACTTAGAAGTCACATCTCTCAGCATCCTCACGCCCCCAAGAGCTCACCTGTAAGTCCCATGAACAAGTCCTGTGCAACCTTCCCAAAACGAAGTTGGGAAGCTGAGAGACCAGCATGGTCCTGGGATATGGAGGACGTTTTCTAAGGGCTCTGCTGACCTATCCCTCGAGCTATCTGAGAATTTAGCTCCTTGACCAGCTCTGAGAGGCTCCAGGGTGCTGCGGTGCTGTGAACTCCCTGGGATTCCGAAACATAGTAGCTCAGGCTTTTGGATCAACGTATCACGGGCTGGGCAGCTTTTAAAAACCACAAATATATTTAACACTGTTAAGTTGAGGGTTCTATGTAGTCAGAAGGTGCTCCCTTTTCTATTCCCCAAACAAAGCATAGTGGCCCATGCCTATAGGCCCAGTGTTCAGAACACAGGGCCATAAGAACAGCCATTAAAAAAGAAAACAAGACCACTAACTCACTCCATCATGAAGACCCCACTCGCACTACTGCCTTTAACCACCATTACTCTCCCAAAGGCCTATTTCTAAAGCACATCACATTAGGGATTACGGCTGCAGCATAAGACTTCGGAGGAATAACCATCTGAGCATAAGGCCTTGGTTGGAACTTCAGCTTCCTCTTTTTGTCAGCTGGGAATTCTGTGTGACGTCACCCTGTGTCAGCTACTTGATCTGCATGATGAACACCTGCCTCCTGTATCAGGCTGTGTTGTGGGAAGGGGCTAGAGAGTGTGGGAAAACCTTAACAGACTCGAGGTTCTTCACTATCTGTTCCCCAACTTCCTGTTCCTTTCAAGGGATCTTGATTGAGTTTTTTTGTGAGGAAGGATATTTTGTGGTTGTTTTTTATTTGTTTGTTTGTTTGTTTTTGTCAGGAGGTCTACCCCTTTGCCCCACTACATTCAGAAAATCCTTTTGAGATTCCTTTCATGCTGGATTTTCACCTAATATTTTTGCCATCAAAAATCATCTAACGAACCCACCCTTTGGGAGATAGGAGGGCTCTCCTGGGACTTCAGGAAATTACTGTACTGAGAGATGCATGGTCTTCTGTCAATCTCTTGACAGAGCACCCTGCCTGTGGCCTCATCTCCCCGGGAGCAGGCTTCCTCAGCTTTTCAGTGCTCTGGGATCTTTTTTGGGGATCCTCTCTGGACAGACCCCAAACCGTGTGCCACAGGACCGATGTTGCCAGTCTCATTCCCACAAATGGAACCTCCTGGCCATTCCCAGGCCCACATGCCACAGCCTAGCTCTATCTAACCGGGATGCCAACGCCGGTGCGTGGAAACCACATCCCTGAATAACGTCTTTGTACCGAGCGGAGGAATCAGAACGGAACAGATGTTTTAAGGGCTCTGTAAATCCTTGAAGATGAGAAACCACCCACCCAGCACTTTTTAACAATGCGCCACGCTGATGAACCAGCATATCCGAAACACCAAAATAAATACGAAATCCCACTGACGCCTCAGAATAAATCTTGGGTTCCTTTCTCCCCCCTTTCCTCCTTCCCTTTGTTAACATATACTAGACACCATTTTTAATACTCATTGAAGATCCACAGCTAGGAGCAGAAAGCCTATAAAAACATGGCTGCTTCCCTCCAAGGCGACCTGGTGATCAGCTTCCTGTGTGTGAATGATCCCCCAATTGCTTCCTGAAAGACTCGTTCCACTCCCCCCAGAACCTTCTCCCTCCCCGTCTCCCAGCACATCCACTGTTGTCGCGGTTCCTCTCATAACTCCTTGCTGAATTCCAATGAGGTTTTCTAATTAGCCTAATTAATTTTCTGCCCAACTTAATAAGACTGTCTCTGGTTTAGAAATAATTGGACTTCCCAAACACCATTTTCCCTCCCTCCATTTCTCAGTAGTGAATAGTGATCCGGCCTCCTTTAATAATTCAAAATTAGCTTCTGTTTTTCAGATGATGGGTTCATGTTTGGAGAGTTATTTAGTTTTTTCATTAACATTCTCACATCTCCGGTTCCCCTCTTCTGAAGAATACCCGTCAAGGTAATAAAATAGAAGGGAAACTTGGATCCCTTCCTGCAGGGAGAAATCCATTTGGGACAGAGGTTTCAGCGGACTTCTGCTTCTTATCTTATTAGTTTTCAGGCAGGGAAATTATTGACCTGGATGAAGCACGCTCTTTCCCACAAAGTTTAGAAGTGGCTGTAAAAAATGAGCCCTCCCAGGCCAAGGCCTGCTCTCAAGATTCCCAATCCTCTCCGGCAATTGGCCTCCCAAGGGGAGAAGAACCTTTCTGTAGCCACTTACAAATTTGTTATGAATGTTTGTGAATGTGTTACTACAGAAAAATAGAATTGTTACGATCATAAGTGTGTGTTCTCCAAAAGCAAAGCAAGCAGAACAATGAGCCGGAAATAAAGAGGATGGCAAAGAGCTAAGGAAAGGGAGAGATGGACAAGAAGTTGGCAAGTTGATGGAAAGGTCGCTGCCCCAATGCATGTTTGAATAAGATTTACAAAAGTGTGTCAGCTGCACATTGCCTTGTCTTTGCACTCAGGTTCTGGAATGCCAAGCCATCGCAGCCTCTATAGTGTTGCTTTTGCAGTCCTGGGGATATTTTGCTTGGAAGCCTGAGGATGGAATTATTTTCTCATTCCCTAGAAAGCCTCAGGCAAGTTTAGAGGACTCATAAATATGACAAGGAATACCGTGCAGGGATAGCCATCACAGCAAGCCCATGGGCCTCAGTCTTCCCCAGACCACACAGCTGGCAGCCTTCTCCATGGCCACCAGTCTGTAAGTAAATCTTGAACATCACAGTACGGTTGAATCCTTCTGATTATCCTTGAACAAGCACCCCCAAACAAAATGGCTGCAGATGTTGGACTGAATCATTACTCAATGAAAATGAGTCATGTACAAGCTAACACTCCCAGACACACTATTGAGGGGGTCAGTTTGACAGAGCTCACAAAACCCGTCCCCCAAATGCAGCAATTTAATACCAGGAACTTTTCACAGAGGTGATGGGCAAGTGGGAAGAAGGTGGTTGAGTGGAGATCAGTTAAACAACCACAGGGCTAGGACAGAGTGGAGGAAAGAAGCAAGTTTGTCCAGTAACACAAGCCAGGCCTCTGGGCACAAGATGGAACTACCTTGTTGGGACTTCAAGAGGAAAATTCCAAATACAAAGGTTATGTAGTGATTTCTAGGATGCCACTCCATCTCCTGAAGGGCAAACCTGGTAGAAATGTGTTGGGCTGGGTGGGAATAGCTGGCTCAAAGGCAGCCTGCTCCCTCTGAGGGTACCTGCTATTCAGGGATACGCTGGGGCACACACTGCCTGGACTGAAGCTCTATCAATGATCAAGGTTTGATGGATAATAAAATATCTGGGTCACATTTTAAAATTCAACCAAGTTTGTTACAGTGAACTCCCACTGCAAGAAAAGAAGCTTTTCGTTATAATGTCCAGGAGGATGCTGGCCATGACCTCTACAAAGTGCTTCAGTGTTTCTGTGTAGTCCTCAGGTAAAGCAGGTCAGAGGAGGAAGTAACTATAAATGTTCCTCTTGAACACTGTCTTCTTCCCGAGATCAGGTTATTTCAGGATGTAGTAATTCCAAAACCTAAAAAGACTCCTCCTAGTTTCTGCCCAGGCACCTTCCTACTCCTTCTTCATTGTGCCTGGTAAACCTTTATCCAAAAGCACCCAGCAAGGCCTAGGAAATGGCTCAGTGGACAAAAGCTCTTGCCTTACAATCAGAGAAACCTGAATTCAAATCCTTAATGCCCATGTAAGGCATGGCTCTGCATCCTTGCAATCCAGCTCCTGGGGGTTGAGATTGCTGATTTGCCACCAGCAAGCTTCTAGTTCAGTAAGAGAGCCTGTCTCGGGGCTGTAAGACAGAGAATGACAGAGGAAGACACCTGACGTCCTGCTCTCTGTGTGTCCCCACGTATGTGTGCCTGTATACCCTCAGGTATGCACCACACACGCATACCACATATATGCCCCCACACTAAGAAGGCACAAGCAGACAGTGACCATAACACATCAACCTCACCTTCCTCCACCATCACTATTACAGCACATGCCTTTTTACAAATGCTGGCGAGAGTGTGGATATTCATGGTGACAACCAAAACCATAGCCGTGACCCTTGTTAGGCTGAGATGTAGTGTTGACAATGGGCTGCTCTTACTTTCTGCCCCAGTGTCAGTGTTACTATTTCTTGGGAATAGAGAGACTGATCTCCACTGACAGTAAGAAAAGAAAGAACATCTCCATGAGAGTGTCATGGTCAAGTATTCCTCCCCACCCTTCACATGAATCTTGAACTAAGACAAGAATCCCCTCTCTGCCATGATACTGAGGACTTTGTCTAATTCCCCAGAGTGAAGAGGCAGTGGGGCTAGGAACAGAGTCTAACTCGCACGCAGACGTATGTTGTTTTCACTCTGTAGATATTTTGAGTGAACGGCACCATGCAGGAGAACCATGTTCAAAAGCGTCTTTGCACATGAGAGCTCAAACACTGTTGGGATAACAAAGCATGCGAGAAAGGTTACCAGTTGTCTTGGCAAATCAAATCAAAAAAGCCCGGTTAACTCCAAATTTTAGGCTCATGAATATTTCACTGTAACTATGGCTCATGTACTGAGACTAACATCTCTCGCTATTTACCAGAAATTAGAATTTAGCTTTTCCTATACCCGTTTTTTCCCCCAGCAACCCTCAGAGAAGTCCATCTTTATCTTAGTAGCCCGAGTTCCCAACTTCTCTTACAAATGCTGTCAAGGAAGATGGAATGACTCTCTGTTCTACTGCCCTTGGCAGTCTCCACTTGAGGGTAACCGAATCTCACCCTAGGTCAAGAGAGAAATTCAAGATCTATGCATGTATCTAAAGCTAAGACATCCTGTCGTATATACTTGAGACGTTTTTAGTCATTTTTATTGAGATAAATTTATGAATAATTAATGTAAAAATTAGGCAGTATGACTCAAGGGGATTTGAGGAGTATGTATGTATGTCTGTATAGGCACCATCCCATTCGGGAGAGGAGATTCTTATAGCTTCCAAAAGTTAATTTGTGGCTCTGCTGTCATCCCCCAACCCACGCCAACCCCTTTCTGTTTTCTGTCCCTAGAGATGCTTCGGCTTTCCTAGATTCATGTAAATTGACTCCAGGTTTGCAATCAGTCTTTGTCTATTTTCAGGTTCTTTTACTCATGAGGATGGAAGCCCATCCCTGTTGTTGCAAGGGTTAATAGTTCCTCCCTTTTAATTGCTCAGTTGTATTCCATTGTTTTGATTTACCATAATCTGTCGACCCACTTATCTCTTGGTGGGTAATTGATCGTTTCTAAATGTGGGCAACTCACATAAAGCTGCTGCTAGCCCTCATGTGAAAGTGTTTGTATAGACATATGATTTTTGTCTGTCTTAGAGAAACAGGAGGAAATATCAAGAAAGCAGAATTATGTATTTAAACTGATGAAAAAATTGCACACAATTTGTAAAGTGTCTCAGTGTCTCACATTTCTGAGATCAGCGTATGAGGCTTCTAGTAGATCCAGGTGCTTGCCAGCCCTTGATTGTGGTCAGTCTTTTAAATGTTAGTCATCATCATAGCCACAAATAAATCACATTAAGAAAGAACAATAGGTAATATCCAAATGAGAGTAAGTGGTGAGAGATCTGCTCTCCAGAAGTTCATTTAAATCACAGTACTTAATGGTGATTGGAAAAGGGGGAAGCTGGGCAAGTGTGGTGAACAGGGAAACTGTCCTGACAGTGGGAACACTGAAAGCAAGAGAACTCAATGCTGTCCTCTTGGGACTGGCAGCAGGACCTTGGAGTTAAATTCGCTCAAACAGGTACACCAAATTCTGTAACTCTTAGAAGCATTTGGGGTCAACTCCCAAGGAATGGTCAGTCTCTTACTGATGGATACATGAGAGTGACCAAGGGAAGACATGTATTCAGCATGTCCCCAGGGTCCAGTGATGAGGGGAATGTGTTAGTCACATATCATTGCTGTATTCCAAGGCACAGGCTTTTCTGGATGGAAAATCAGGAAAACTAAAATTCAAGATGAAGTCTGGAAGTGGCATCAAGATAAAAAGAGCTAGCCTCGCGTCAGCAGCACGAGTGTGGGGATGACGGCTGTAGGAAGCTCCTGGTCTCTGGTTTGAGCAGGTGGCTTGATGGTGACACCAAGTAAGGAGAGAGGAAGATTGGGGGAAACAGCAATGGCAACAATGACATACAGAGCAAGCGTGATAGATGATGAACTTGTCACAGTAGCATTTTTCCTGACAGTAAAACATTCACAGGTATGTGACGATGAGCATTTGACTTCAGGTTGTGCCTTCAGTGCCTCTGCTTGGACACTGAGGGCAACTGAGGCATAGATTATGCATTATCCAGCTCAAGCAAACCTGCACCCATATCGATCCCAGTTGGCAGCACCTAGTGTCACAAGTAAAAGTGAAAGATGGCATTTAGAAATAAATGTGGAAGCCTAGGAATAGTGGGGCATGTCTATATTCCCAGTGCTCTGAGGGCTGAGGCAGGAGGATGGCATATTTGAGGCCAGCCTGGCTACAGAGTGAGACTCTATCTCAGAAGAGTAAACCCAAGATGGGTGTTGGGAAGATATTTTGTAGAGAAATGGGAAACACAAAAGTGACTGCTGCTTTCCCTCTGTCACATGCCAAGGGCTGCCTGTTGGTTTATTACCTGGAGTCGCTGAGCTCCTAAGTAAACAAAATGAGTCCCCTGTGGTTGCTGGTTGGCCATTTTACCTGCTTTTCTCCACCAGACATTAATGGAAACACTATTCTACCAGGAAGCCACTAAACATGGGAACTATGGAGATGCTGAAAACTCATTGTCAGCAACCGTAGAGCTGTCAAGAAGTCTCATGGTCCTGAGTGTCAATCATTGGCAATACAAGGACCTAGGTCCAGAAGGAGGTATATCTCTGGGCTAAGGAGAACAAATTAAAGACATCCATCTAATGAGTCAAATACTCGAAGCTGTAAAAAGAGAAAGAATGCCATCTATGCCTATGAATTTTACAAATGTGATCGTAATTCCTCACAAAGTCTTGCCCCTTTGGATGCTCACTCTATGACCAGCACAGAGCAAGTGCTGCGTCATCTTGTCCTCACAGCAACCTTGGTGATGGAGGTAATCATGAACCTTTTATTATCTTCCAGGAAACCATGGCTTAAACACACTAGTTTGCCTAAGGTCACATTCGTAGGAGGAAACTGAGGTGGCTGTCATGTCTGCACAGGTCTGTGCAGTCATTGAGCCTGATGGATGTTGATTGCCCCAAGACTTTTGATGTTGGGCTATTTGGAACAAATTCACCAGGAAGCAATTGCTTCACCTATGCTACTTTCTCCAGTGCCCACTCGTAGGTCACTCTTGATGGACTGTGGTACCCAAGTTTGCTGGATATCTATATGCAATGTCATGTGCCTAAGTTCTAAGGACACAGGCTACTCTGCGGCTTTCCACCTCTCCCTACCCTCATACAAACAAAACAGAGAAGCAGGCCACAGAGGCTTATCCAAGAAAGGCTAAGCTAAGGTCACTTCGTGCTGCAGCAGCTCCTACTTCCGGTTGGTGCTGTGGTCCTTCCCCAAACAGAGTCACAAGTAAGGAGAAAGGGAGAGAGAGAGAGAGAGAGAGAGAGAGAGAGAGAGAGAGAGAGA
>LOJH01000544.1:21086-39930 GCA_001685095.1 Ellobius talpinus | reverse complement strand
TGCAGGCCTATATACAGACAGAATATTGTATACATAATAAATGAATAAATATTTTTAAAAAAAGTTTTACAAGAATGCAAAGAACACCAAATGTCTAAAGCAGAGAGATAAAAATGCAATGTCCCATCATTTATAAAGTGCTAAGCTCCTTAGAAGATAAAGGTTATTTAAATGCATAGGCTTATTAATGTCTACGATCTTACAGTTCCTTCCATCTGAGGAGAACCTGAAACTGCAAATTGTACAGGAGGAGAGAGACCATGCTTCATGCTTATCTTGATCTGGAAAATTATAGCATAAGGATGGAAAGGCAGGCTTAGGGCCTGGGTACATAATGAGAAAATGCATTCATGACCAACCATCCTCTTTTTCTTTGCGGCTCCCTCCTTTCCTGTCAGGAAAACTTCCCCTACACCAAGTTGGCTATATCATATCCCTGTGTACAACATTGATGGAGTGCTCCCCGCTGGGCAATGGTTCCCCTTTCCAGAGTTGAAAAAGAGCAGCAGGTAGCCAAGTCCTGCCAGCATGCAAGAAACGTCCTCAGCCAGCTCTGTGAAAGATGTCTGTCCCTGATGGTTGCCACAGAGAAATGAATTAAATCTCGCCAGCCCTGAAAGTCACCTTCCTAGGGAAGAGTTTTTTTGTTGTTCTTATTCTCTGGCTTAGCTACTTCCCTGTCCTTCCAATTACACACAGGGGGTAAGGGAATATGAAAACTCCCAAATGGTTCACATGATGTATCCCCTGAGAGGACAACACAGACAGAGGACAATGGGTGGAAACTCCGGACTTCCCACCAACTGGAGGGGTACAGGGAGTGGCAGAAGGAGGACCACAGATTGAAGAACAAGTGTGTTTCCTTGAAATGCTTTCTTTAAATTAAATTAAAATAACAACAGAGGGTTCACTGCCCACTGGGAGGTATTTATTCTAGGGCTGCAACTTCTCTTGTTCTCTGTGAGGAAGTAAGTTTTCCCAGGAGCTGGAAATACTACCCAGAAAGGGTTAAGAGTCGAATTACCCATATCTGACCCATGTTTTATGATGAAGTCTTTCTTTTTTATCATTACTTAAACCTTATATATTAGGCATTCTAGTCCAATTTTATGGGAAGCAAAATTGAGATTCTACCATGAAGTAGCTTGGCTAGACCCTCACAGCAAATGACTAAGGGGTGAGTTAGGACCTCGAGACCATTCCCCTGGTCCTTTTCAGCCTTCATTGTTGGATTCTTGGTACGAGGATTTGGAAGCTAAGGCCAATGAGGGACGAGTGCAGAAACATGAAACACCGAATAATCGCTGGCAAATCTCTGATCACTAAAAAAGTAGCAGTTCTGGTACTATGATGTTTGCATGGTTTTTTTACAACTTCCAACCTTCCTCATTATTCTCTTATTCTGTCTTATAAGATAGGTGCTCAGTATTGATTACAACTCTTCCCTTTTGAAGGGGAGAGGGAACATGAGGAGATGGGCAGAGCCATCAACCTGACCCTTCCCAGGCTGCCTGGCTGCAGCTTTCTAATTCCCAGCTCAGGATTCAGAGGTCCTGTTCTCATCAAGAATCCTGTTGAGTCCCCCAGGGAGAGTTCTAAGAAACATAGCCTCGGGAATATAAACCATAATCATTATCACCCAAGGCTGCAACTCCACAATGTGGTTTGTGGTGGCAGCATCAATCAGAGAGCATATCACCATAGTCCCAGTAGATGTCCATGTCTTTGTGTGTCAGGCCTTGTTTAAGGAATGCCACCCCTTTATATAACAGAAGTGACTTAGGTTGTATCATCACTTGAGGACCTGTCTAACCCTCTGCCAGTGTGTAAAAGTGTTTGCATTTGCCCACAAGATAAGTACATACATATGTAGCTCGAAGCCCACAGCCCTGCAGGCGTGGTACGAATGATCGCATGGGCACAATAACCTAAGCACAGGGATGTCAAAAGTAGCAATGATTAGGGTTTGAGCATCCCTTGGCTAGGGGGAGCCCAGCCATTTCCATTTTCGATCCCTGGGCCCCAAAAGCAGTTGGGCTTGGGGGTGAGTAAATATCTTCCCATACATAGCTGCAAAGGACTCTTGAGCTCTCTACCCAAAAGGTTGCTGCAGAGTCTATCAGCAATGTAATTGGGAAATCTTCTTTCTTAAAGAAAAATTAATTATCTAAGACAGACCCACCTTCTAAACAGACTTCTCCTTTCACCACCTCTGACAGGTTTTCTGCAGACTGCTTCAGGAGGAAATCCCCAGCAATATTTGAAACTAGGAGACACTTTCCCTCTGGTGCACAATTTGTTTCTAACGACAGTCATTGCTTTCAAATTTTTATTAGCTTGAATAGGAGAAAGCATTTGATTTACATGTTTCATATTATATGTAATAATAATCATCTCTGTACAGATGTTGGATGGATAGAACCACAGTTTTGTAGATTGGTTAAATAAAATCAACTATTTATTCCCTTTAGATTCCAAATTGCAATTTATTTGTGCAAAATTTAGTAAGACTTAGCACTTTACATATCTGAAGTACTTTACAAACATTAACAAATTGATCCTCTCCATCGCCCCTTAATATTCGGAGTAATTAACTCCAAATCACAGATGGGGAAGTCAAGAAAGGTTAAGAGATATGCTTCCAGTGGTAGAGAAAGTCGGCAGCACCCAAGACAGGAAGCAACATGACCCGCTCTTCAACTGTGGGCTAATTTTGGAACATGAAGAGCTTCTAGGGTAAGCAGTCATTTAGGCTTCAACTGAAGAGCCAATTAGATGCTGGCAGGTTAATAGAGCGAAGCAGTACCCGCCAGAGGGAAATGCAGGTGACTACAAGGTCTATGTGATCTGATGACAAAGGGCTGTGTCTATGGGACTGCCACACTGGATACAGCAGTTCTTCTCAAAGGCCCATGCATTTTGAAATTCCCAGTGTTCTGCAGTGTGCTGAAAGATGCGCTCAGTGCCAAATGAGCAATGGCTGCTGCTTCCACTGTCTCCCAAGCTCTCCCAACCTTCTTCTTCATCACCTATTCCTCTTGGGTTGCAGAAGGGAAGCAACTCAGTGGTCATCTGCCGGTGTGTTTGGACAATGAGGTGCGTCTTCCCTCCAGGTTGCACACCTGCATTCTGACCAAGTCCTGGGTAGGAGCTCTGCCTACCACAGTCGAGTTTTATTGAATCTGCGCTTCTGAGTTGCTTAAAATTCACGCAGCAAATTGCCCCCGCTTAGGAAAATCTCCAGGAAGTCGAAACTGGCGGAATTGGCTTTTACTTTGTTTCATAATTTCTGCAGACATTTGCTACCTCAGGTTTTTGGAGAATTGCATGGAAGCTGTTCCCTCTTCCATTTTATCTCCCTCAAAATCATTGCTTAAATAATTACTAGCTACTGGAAATGGATACCAGCCAAGCCAAAGTGACCGTTTTAAAAACTTAAAGAAGATCAGCGTTAACAACAGTCAATGAAACACGAAGTTGGGTATATGTATTTGCTTTCTACTGCTGTGATAAAGAAGACCATGACCCAAAGCAACACCAGGAGGAAAGGGTTTATTTCACCCTACAGCTAGTATTCATCAGTGAGGGAAGCCGATGTGGGAACTCAGGGCAAGAACCTGGAAGCAGGAACTGAAGCAGAGACCTTGGAGGAACCGCACTTCCTCAGCTTTGTCTCCATGGTTTGCTCAGCCTGCTTTTCTATAGCACCAGGACCACCAGCTCTGGGGGTGGGGGCACCATCCACAGTGAGCTGGGGTCTCCCACGTCAATCATTAACTGAGAAAATGGTCCCACAGACTTGCCTACTGGGTAGCCTAATGGAGAGATTTTCTCAGTAGGAGTTTTGTTTTCTGCAGGTGCCTCTGGTTTGTGTCAAGATCACCAAAACTCTAGCCAGTGCATGGGGGGGGAGGGTAAACATTAAAGACAGTACTTATCAAGCCATTGTTAAACATCACCCTGGGCCAGGAGGTTTCCATAAAATCTCAGCTTGTCTCGAAACACTGATGTACCTGGTACTGGAGAAACACAAATTGGTGAAGATGGTTTTCCTGGCAGTCGTAGAACTGAAAATAAAGCAAGACCAAAGATGTTTCCTGGGAGTGTACAACATGTGAAAGAAGGGGGTTGACCACTGTGGCTTCAGAGTGAACCACGGGAGAGCTCTCCTCTCACAGCCAGAACCTCGTCCACATTGATATGCATTCCAGCCCTGCAACTTGAACCTGTGGACTCATCAAACTGTTCTTCTGCAAAAGAAAAGGCTGCTCCGTTTCTGTTTTCGTCCTTCACTTCGAGTTTACCCTCCTAAAGTGTGTGGCCCTTTATTTCTCCTGCAGCAATCAGTTCTGTTTACATGTGTTATTGAAAAGGGATCTTTTGGCTTTGAGATAATAGCATATTTACCAGAATTTCTCTATTTTAAATGGGGAAAATAAAAAGAAATAATTAACCCTCTTTCCTCCAAATAGTTGGCACAGAGCCCACAATACCTTTCAACTAATGAAAGTGCCCTTTTATCTAATGCTGGAAATAGCTTGGTTAAAATCAGAGACTCTATGTAATTCACATGGGTTATTTGTCGGGCCCATGGAAAAACAACTTCATAATTCAGATTACAAATAGCAAAAGACACACACGCTCTTTGTTTGTCCTGGCACTTTGCTTTTAAAATGAAGGGGAAAAAAATTCTACAGGCCTCGCACAATAGAAATAGTGGAAGCAAAAAAAAAGCACACTGTGAATAAATCCATACAGAAGCCAAGAGGAAACACACAGAATAAAGTCACTGCTTATTACTTGGAAGTATTTTCTAAAGGCCATGACAAATTTGCCTCAAATTTATGTACTTTGGGCCTATAGCTTAAGTTGATGAAATTTGTTGACCATAAATTCTTATGTATTTGCTTATCTGTTTGTTTCATTCCCAAATCATTCAAACCACAGCACATCATTCATTCATTCATTCATTCATTCACTCCCTCACTCATTTATGGCCCAAGCCCTTGTGTTTCTTTTTGTGCTCTGCTTTCAGTTATTAAGTTACAGTTCCACTTTCAAAGAAATCGTTTGTACTGCTGAACTATTATTAATAAGTTTGCTGCAGAGAGTGCATTTTCTTTCACAATGAAGTCTATATCTGGATGTGCTGGCCATTTGAATGAATGACAAAGAATGTCCCCATTACTAAAGGTGGTTTTCTGTGGTTCTGGGAGCATCACTAATGGAGCTCTGAGACTTCTGAGCCCAGGAATGCAGACGCTCTGCTGACACTCCCCTCCCTTAGGTGGGTGCAGAGCCCAAGTGTCTCCCAGGACCAGTTCAGCCCCGGATGCACTAGGCCAACCCCTTCACCCAGTCTTCTGTAGGGTATCCAGGCTCCACCCAGATATCTTGTCTCTTAAAGGTCATGGAAATGATCAAAGATGATCAAATCTCTGTTGTGATGGTTATGTGTCCCAAAGCCGAGCCTGCCCTCAGTTCCAGCTGCCACACTCAGGGTCAATAAACTATTATTCTAGCTGTGTTTCACAGCCCACTGACCCAAAATTGACTGCCTACAGCTCTGTTTTACTGCATGGAGAAGAGAGAGAGAGAGAGAGAGAGAGAGAGAGAGAGAATATCTTATAGATTATAATAAAAATAGGATCAAGAAAAAAGCTGAAGATAATGACCATGTTCCACGGATTTTGATATAAGCTTTTAACAACAGACAGTATAACTGGATGTTACAGTCTCGTCCAATTAGTAGATAAGAACTATTCCTTTTATGGATAACAAACTAAAGCCAATAAAATAATAATGTTGACAATAAGCATATTTTTATGAAAGGGAGCATTCATTATACACTGAGCGTTCATTATGAGTATTCGCTGTGCATGCCGTAGGCTTCTTATCTGTTCCATACTCACTTTCAGCACAGACACCTTCTGAGATAAGTGTGCTTATTCTCATTTTAACAGTGTGGAAACTAAGGCACATAAATGTAGTAACTTCCCCAAAGAAGCACGACTGTTAACTGGTGAGGCCCTCACTACTGTGTTCAGCCAAGATGCCAGGTTCTCACTGCAGCCCCATGGGGGGCTATTATTCTAGCATTATAAATAATAAAAAAGACATGTGTTAAAAATAGCTCACCCCACGCTTGACAGGATACCCTGTCAGAGCAAGGACCCTCAAAACAACATTTGCTCCAAAACCACTGAGTTTTTCCATTAAACCAAAGCACCAAATTATTATACTCCTTGGCCTAAGCACATGGACTTATTTCCCTCATCATTGATGTTTGTGATGTTTTGAAACCACTGATTCATGGATTTTCTAAGCTCCTCCCTTTCAGCTTGTTGTCGTAGCTCTGTCTGAGTTAGGCAGCAAGAGAGCCAACCCTGAGAGAGCCTCTGGTGACTGCAGTTCCCAACATGTAACTCTGAGCTACATGCTCACTTTCCACGGATGGCACATTCTGCTAGGAAAGCCCAGCGTGCGGTTGGGAGGAGGTCTTCCATAAGGCTGGGAAGCAGTTGAGAAACAAAAACCTTCTCTACTTCGGTTTTCTACTAATTGGATAATGGTAGGAAAAGGCTAGGGAGGTAGCTTAGTGGTGGTGCACTAGGAGAACCCAGCACCACAAAATGGTGATGATGATGACAAGGTGGCAGTGATGGTGATGATGGTGGTGGTGGTGAAGGTGGTGGTAGTGGCAGTAATGGTGTTGATGATGGTGGGTAGGGTGCTGATGGTGGCCATAGTGGTGGTGGAAGTGCTGGTGGTAGTAATGATGATGATAATGGTGGTGGTGGTGGTGAAGGGAGTGATGGTGGTGGTAATGGTGTTGATGTTGATGACAGCAGCTAATTATTTCTACAGCTTTAAGAGACATTTTTATACTGACTTTTCAGATCAAGAAAACAGGCATTCCAAGAGAGTAACTTATAATATTGACACACAGTAACACTATGAATACAGATATCTTTGAAACAACTGGGATACAGTTTCAAGATAGAGTTTAGAGAGTAGCCTTTTCTACTGGAGACTCCTCAAGGCACTGAACCTATTATCTTCGAGATGCCACAGTAAGCTTAGCGTGGAGTGGGGACTGGTACTTTACTTGGCAGATAAAAAATCTAAATGGATGGCCACCATGGGCCACTGGAAAGGCTACAGAGATGGAATTCACATCGCCCAGCCTCAGTTCAATCTGAAAAGCCATAAGAATTCACACTGACTCATTGGAGGGGTGCTATCCCATCCACCCAGGTTCGTGTTCTAATGTGTGCACGACAAAACTCTTGTCTCCCCCATATAAGCTATTTAAATATAATACATTATGGGAAAGGGGAGAAATGTCAATTTTCAGACACCACATGGGTCAATGAGATGCTTTGGAGAAAAAGCACAGAGTATGTGAAAGGTCAGAGGACATGATATCTAATTACACCAGCCAACCAACAGTGGAAATAGAATAGAACAACTTCTCATCAGTCATGGCAGTTGAGATCAGAAGAGCACCACGGTTTTCCTGGTCTTCTCTCTATTATTCACAATATTTAACAATACTGTGTAAAAATCCACTGCACTTTATGCTGGAAAGGTCGGCTCTGTGTCATAAATTCACACCTTGAGACCAATTTGCAGTGACCACTTTCATCAGGTGACTACAAATTTCTGATTGTAAAGAGAAATGGGTAGAGACCTTGAGAGATGTGTCAACTCTTCACTACTGACATGAGAAATGTGGGTGGGGCATTGTGTGTTCCACAGGGGGAGGGCAACAGGAGCAGGGGCCTCCTCACCTGTCACCATTCCTCCCAACACCATGGCTAGAGGCTTGAGTGCCTGAATCCTGGGCCCATCCATTTGTCTGGATTGCACCTGTCCATCCCAAAGAAGAATTTGAGGATGGAGAAGGAGGAATGATGGCTAACCTAGACCATCCATCTACATCCCCTTGCTCCCTGCTAATGAAAGCTGCTGCTGCCGCCAGCGATCCTGGCAGCTTCAGGGATATCAAGAGAGGGGGGAAACGCCATGGAAAACGAAAGCGTCAGTTTGATCTACAGTGTAATTACACCCGTGCTGGGAGACAACACAAATTTGGCCCTGGTGCAGGTATATTTCTTTTTTTCTAGAAATTAATTTTCGTATGAAAAAAGAAATCATTTAAGTTGCAAAACCAAACAGGACGAAGGAAAGAAAAGGCCAAGGATGGCAACCTGGGGCTTGGGTGTCAGCCCTCTGCTGGGTATTAATAACTTGGACAGGGTTTATGAATAACCTGGGAACATTTCCCAACCTACTCACTCCAAGGCAGAAATCAAGCATCTGAGTCCAAGTGGAAGATCTTTTGGAGGCAAGGGTAGTGAAGAGGAGGTGCGTGAAGGAGACAGAGAGGAGAGGGAGCAGAGCTCAGATCTCCGCGCACCCAGATCCATTTGTCTTTCCCCAGGATCCAATGAGCAGTGCTCAGACAATGCTGATGCTCTTCTTGGAGCTCTGGAGGGCAAATGATATAACAAATAAGAAAGCGCTGCAAAATCAACACAGTTGATACCAGATAAAAAATAGATGTGACTGAAAACAAATGGCATTATTGGCTTCCGTTCTACCAAGAGGCAGAGTGGGACAAATATGCTAACGGGCATAGGTGTCAAGGTCCTTCTGGATCTCGAGGGCGTGGTCTGGGAGAGGGGTGGTTCTCTCAAGAACGATGCGAATGGGATGCAGACTGAAGTCTGTCTTCCCTTCATATGCAGCTCTGTCCTCATCATTCCAATTCACTGGCATCCTTCCAACCCCTTTGCAGCTTCCCTGAACTATTCTTACTAGCAGTAGTTGTAGCCTATCTCATAAGAATAAGTTAGGATAGAATGGGCCGTTCTGTGTTGAACCCACCCCTACATGCTGCCAGGTCCATCAGCTCCTTCCCCTGATGCACCATGGATGCTACTGGCCCAGCAGTATGACTTCAAAGCAAGCATCTGTCTAAATAAACCTATAAGAGCTTTGTGTCTGACCAACAAGTGCGGCTCCATGCTCCCTGAGGACGGCTGTTTAGTGTGAGGAGCCTACACGGACATGTCTTTTCATATGCAAGTCACAATAACATGACGGACCTAGGCTGAATTTTCAACTAAGATAGACAAACTCCTTTCCAAAACAAAAATAGGAACAACTTTCTCCTCCTTCCTTCTTGTGCCCAGTTTCTCTCGTCTTTTCATACGCTACCCTCAGCTAAAAACAAAACAGACAACAACAACAAAAAGACCGTGGGAGAGGGAGGCAGTATTCTCCACCATTTCCCCAAAGTTAAGCTTATCACTATACCTCTTCTCTTCCTTCGTGTGCCCTCCCCATCTCACCAGAGAGCGAGCCGCTTCCGGCAGGTGTGGAGCTGACAGAATACCACCTCAGAGCCATTTCCAGCTGATAAAGTGTCAAATGAGATGGAACGGAAAGTGAAATCCATTTGAGGAAGCCGCGACGGCTGGGCTGATGGATAAGGGAGGCGTGGGTGAGGCTGGCCTGCCACTTCCAAGGAGTTTGGCAGCTTGGAGCGTGCAGGACAGTGCGATACCCATCAGACGCTGCCGTTTTCGGTCACTTAATATGTTGCATTTGCTACGTACTGGCGAGCTCCAGGGCTGGCGGAATAGACTTGGAAGACAGGAAAGGAGTGCTCGAATCCCAGAAGGAGGGAGCAACTAATTTCATGTCCTTCTGGATACAGGGCGATTTGGTGACCTAGAAATAGCATTGGATTCTAGAATTGACTGTGCAGGGTTGTCCTAAGTGGAGCATCCACTGAGAACTGTGACTTCAGACAAGTCACCTCTCTTGACTCTTAGTTTCTCATCTGCGAAAGAAGTAAGTAGATGAGAGCTGGCAGGGGCAACTTGCCCTTGCACTGAGATTATCACCTTCACAATCCTGGACTCAGAGATTGGGACTCCATGATGGCATGGTCACACCGCTGTAAGTATATCCACAGAAGTGGCTCAAGGAAATTTACCTCACAGAAGAAAGTCACAGACGTGGCCAAAGTCTCTGTTAATCAGCCTTCTATCACGGCAACAAAATACCTGGGATAGTTAATTTACTAAGTGAGAGGTTTGCTTCAGTTTACAAGTTTGGAGATTTCAGTCTATTATTGGTTTATAGAGCTTTAACGCATGAACCTGCATTTTTTCTTGGCTTTCCTAAAAATATCTATTTGCTTAGTGTCTGTAGCATAACAGGGCTGATGTAAATGGGGGGGGGCAAAATTCTCAACCTTGTGGTTGAGCAGTGAACTACAAAAAAAGAAAAAACAAACAAACAAACAAAAAAACAACATGAAGAGGTCGGGTCCTGGTTACCTTATTTACAGGCATGGTGACAATGACCTAGTGACCTCACACTAGGTCTCATCTCTTTAAGGTCCCTCCCTCTCCTGTTTGCACCGTCATGGAGACAGCACTCATCACACGAACCTTTTGGAGACACATGAAACCTAAGCCCGGGCAATCTCTGGCTATTTTCTCTCCACCACATGCATGAAGGGCTTGGCAACACTGACCTCAGTCACAAAAGCAGCTGAATCAAGGAGCATCAGAGCTCCTCAACAAAATGGCATAGCACACTCCACAAGCAAACAAGAACAAAGTCTCTCTTGAAGGGAACATGCAGCAATCTTAGTTCGGAGTCAAACATCTGGTTAGGGCATATGAGAAACAGAATGGCCCGAATGCTTCTTCTTTTTCCATTTGATTTTATTTCAGAGAGCAAGCGCCCTTGCTGACAAACCAAAAGAGGGAGTCAGATCCCTGGAGTGGGAGTTTCAGGCAGTTTGGAGCCATTCAGTAGGGGTATTTAGAGTAGATCAAGTCTCCTGAAACAGCAACACAGACAGGCTCTAACCACTGAGCATCTCCACTCAGTCTTTTCATCAAAATGGCTGTGGCATCCCCATTGTCAGTTCTGTAGGTAGGAAGCCATCTCACTTGATGGCCTTTCATAAGCTGTGCATCCGTACATTATGCCCATTCTTCAGATGGAGCCACTGAGGGACAGTGCATATAAGGGTACACATAGGACAGGGAAAGGGGTTTGTGGAACTGCTGTAAGCTCTGTGAAGCTGTTGCAGGGTCTGGACATCCGCGAGAAAGCCTGGGAGACCAGCCAGAATCTCACCTTCACTAGAGGGGAAATGTTCTTCAGTGTGGCTCCCATACTGAGAGAGAATTCTTTTCTTCATTGCTTCTCCTTGTAGCACATTCTTGGCAGCATCAGCTAAATGAGTGTGATACAATCCAGCACCTCTCGAGACCTCAGAGGCAAAAAGGCCAATGAAAAAGGAGGGAAGTGTTCTCAAGTTCCCGGGAAGGGTTTAGTCATGTATTCCTAGTTGATCTTATTAACACCTGCCACCGCGAAGTAAGCCCCTTGCTTAGGTTTTCTTGGCTTTTTCAGCATTTGTCATCTGTTTTCTGTTTTTCCTGGTATTATTTTAATTATTCTTTCCTCTTATTATTGGATCTTAATTGTCTCAACAGTCTTTGGGTGCTGTCAGAAAAAAATATGTTGAAAAGAAGTATTGCAACAGGGATGGTGAATGGTGTCACAGGGGACATCATGAGATGGATAATGCAGATATTTCTGTGTGGATTATTAATAACGTTATTAATAGTGACAATAATCAGAGCAGCGACTGGCTTAGAAGCTGAGTATTTCTGAGAAATGGTAATTTGTGCCCAGCGACACGTCTCAGAGTCAAACAAAGGGCAGTGTGTTGATAGCACATCTGCCATACGGAAAGGGAACTGTAGGCAGCCCAGGCACAAGGAGTGGCTGGGAATCTCGACAACTTCAAAGCACAGTCGGAGGCGAGAGTGACAGGACCCTGCAAATGATGAGAGTTGTCCTCCAGGATGACCCATGTCTCCTGAACATCTGGGCTCTACTGAGCGTACGATTAAACATGTGTTTGGCTCACAGTCTGTGCTTGCTGAAATCATGACAACCAAGAAGGCAGGGGAAGGAGGAGAGGAGGAAAGGAGGAAGGGAGGGTGGAAGGGAGGAGAGAAGACCGAGTCACTAAGTTGAAAGTTATTCATCAAAAGTAGATAGGGTCAACAGCAAGTGTTGGCCTTTAGGCTGTGTTCCTGTGGAAGGAATTTGGAGAGGGAATCTTTTATTAGTGAATTAGTTGTGTTTTTGAGACAGTGTTTCGGTACTCGGCCTTGGCTCTCCTCAAACTCACAGGGATCCACCTGCCTCTGCCTCGCATGTACGGGGACTGAAGGTCTGTGCCACCACCGCACCTAGCTCTGTGCTACTATTATAAAGACCATTCTACTTCAAATCCCTTTCTTTTCAAGAATGACAGTGAAAAATACGTTCCTCAGTTCACCCAGGGCCTCAGCATCTGAAGCAGGGAAGCAGCAGGGAACAATGTGTAGAAAGTCATTGACTGGTGCGTGGTTCCCTGGAGCCTTCTCCTTCCACCCGGGAGCCCCCCACCACTGAGCCTCCCCCACCACTGAGCCTCCCACTCCCTGTCGTCCCACCCTGCCCAGTCACACCGTAGGGTCCCTTTGATGTGTGATACATCTATACACGAGATTCTACAGTCTTCTGTCACTGAAACAAACTTTCATTTGGCAATGAGTTATTCTAAAAACTATTTACTAATGTAGACAAAACCATTAATGCACAGTACTGTTCTTTGGAGTGTCATTCATAGTACCAGATAATTGAAAATTATCTTAATGATCAACATTATTGTAATGTTAAATTATAACATGTGATAGATTGTTATGTTGCTATTAAAATAACATTTTAGAATAAATTTTAATTGCATGAGAAAATGCTAGGATATGAAACACTGGTTAGGAGTTTATAAGAGGAGACAAAGGATTGGGTTCCTTATTTTGGAGCAAGGGCCTCAGACTCACCTAAAGGTCCTATGGGCGTTTCGATGTAGTCCACATGCATGGGCATTCACACATAGTACGATAGCTGTCAGCTGGTACAAACTTGCCCTCACTAGCCCAAGTCGGAAGCATTTGTCTGATCATTACGCTCACCATATAAATACTTTGAATTAGTCAATGATTATAACCTCAGTGCTGTAAATGTAAACACTGAAGGGACACTGGTCCACTCGAGCATGTGGCTCTGGCAGGCCTTGCCCTTCTCCCCCATTTCCTCTGCCTTGCTAAAAAGCCATTAGATTACATTCCTAAAGCTAGCCACCCTTATTTGGCCACTTACTCCTCCTGAGGCTGGCTACTTAAGGTCTAGCGATCAAAATATTGAAGTCCAGCAATCAAAAGCCCTCTTTGACTCACTTAGTTAATACATCCAATTAAAATTAAATAAATCCTAACATGTGGTTTCCCCTCGTACCTTTATCAACTGCCATTTTCTTATGTGTCATGTCTGCCTCCTCTCTATCCAGAGTCAGTTGTTTGTCCTCTACTCTTGTCCCCATTCCCTTTTCCCTTTGCCTCTATCTCCTCTCTTTGTTTCTTATTCCTTGCCCTCTGCCCCGCTGGGGCAAAGAAGTCTATTATGTGCCGAAAGCTTGGCCAAGCAATACCAAGGTATAGGGACAGGTGCCAACACTAGCCAGCATGCTAAGTCCCAGAGGTGTTTTTATGGAGAAGAGGGTCTCTCCAAGGTTGGGTTGAGCATGCTCTTTGCTCTGTAGATAGATTTGGATGGACTGAGTGACAGGATGTAGCTTTCAGCAGTTGGTGAATTGCTTCAAAGGAGTTTTGCAGCCAATATTCAGGCTCAATTCTGCTCTGATGGCTTCCACTAAATCAGGGAGGAAATTGAAAAGATTGGCATGCGCATGCATAGACTGTGCGTAAGTCTGCAAAGGTGATGATTGGTGCCCCAGACATGACCTTCATTTTCCATTAGTGGGCCTGGATGAGGGTCAGTTGTGTTTGAAGATGTACAAAATGAACTGGAATAAGAGGGATAAACAGGAGCGGTTAAGAGCCTTTTCTAGAGGAATTGGGAGTTGATTAAATAACATCATATACAAGGAAGCACTTTGATCTTGCTCACAAATGGAAGATCAGCACGGAACCTAAGTGTTGACCTGCCTGATGAGACGAAATGAGGTCTCTGAGAAACATGAAAGGAGGACGGATGTGCATGGCTCAGATCTTAAGAAAGCAGGGAAAGCACAGGGAAGGGGAGGATTCACAAGGCTGATGATTTTCCTTCTGAGTCCCCTAAGTGGAACAAAACTAGGTTCAAGAGTTTGGAGCTGATCATAGGCAGAGTTCACAGCCACAGAGGGGGACATAGGTCACACAAGATTCTAAAAACTATAGTCAGACTGCTTTATTCTTTGGCTCGTTGGTTTGCTCTTCCTGGCTTGGGAGAGTATATGAGAAAGCAGTTTTATTCTTGTAAGAGGTGTTATAGACAGGAAAATGAACGAAAGGAGCTGACTTGGGGTCCAATGCATTGAAGCACTGAGTAAAAGTCCTCTAAACCTACCTCTGCTTAGGCAAGGCTGGTGGGATCTTACTGTCTAGTCTCCAGAGTCAGCAGTGACCTTTCTGCAGACAGTTTCACTGCAGGGAGAAGCTGACCCAGGCAGGTGGCCAACCCTAACAAAACCCCTGGAATCTGAGATTTGATCAGGTAGATTTGCTTTAGGTCCATTCCTTGTCTTACAGATAACTCCGATTTCATTTTATTTCTCTTCTTTATTTATTTTACTCTACGTGTAAGGCAAAGATTCTCACTCTTTTCTTCCAGTCAGAAATCATTTCCTCCTTATAACCTCAGCAACTATAAATATACATCATATTTTTTTATTTATTTTTATGTGCATGTGAATGTGTCTATGTCAGCCCCACTCAGCAACTACCCGAACACATAGTTTTTAGATACTTCATTTTTATTTTCATGTGCACACGAATGTGTCTGTGTGTCTCACTTATGTGACCCATGCAGGTCAGAAAAGAGCATCGGATTCACTTTAGGCAATTGTGATCCACCAGGTCTGGGTTCTAGGAGGCAAACCCAAGTCCTCTGGAAGAGCAGCAAGTGTTATGACCAATTAGTCATCTCTGCAACCCTCTATCTGTAGGTTTGTTACAAAAGTCTAATCTTTGTTCAGTGAGATGGCTTAGTGGGAAAGGGCACTTGCTATGAGCCCTGATAACCTGGTTTTAATACCCAGGACTCACACAGTGGAAGGAAATCTCCAATTCCCACATTTGTCCTCTGACATACACACCATGGCATTCATGCAGCATTCTTTATAATAGATCCAAAATAGAAATATCCAAGATTTCTACTTCTCCATGCATAGATCAATAAATAATAATAATAATAATAAACCACTAGCAACAAAAACAAACAAAAATGGTGCATCCGCAGAGTGGATTATTCAGCTGAAGAAGAACTCAAAGCACCAAGCTACACTACAACATGCATGAATGTTGGCAACATTGCACTAAGTGAAGAAGCCAATCACAGACAGTCATATGGTAAATGGTTCTATACATATGGAGCATGCAGATGAGATAAGCCGATAGAGTCAGACTGCAGACACATACTTTCAGGGAATTCGGAGGAAAAGAACAGGCAATGATTGATGATGGGCAAAGGGTTCCTTTAGGGAACACTTAGGAATGTTTTGGACTCCGTGGCAGTGGTCACCCAGCTCATTGTATACTTTCAAGCCAAGTTCTTATTGTGTGTGAATTGGCTATAAATTGTAAAGCAATCTATGCAATGAAAATTAACCTATTTTTACAAAAAAACCTTTTATTTCAATAAGTTATTTTTTTAATAAGCTGTGTTCTCATGAGTATGAGGATACAAAACTCAACAGACACAGAACTGAAGAAGAGACAGCAATAAGCTTCCTCCTGCTACTGATCCCTAGTTGCCTGGCTCATTGTCCTTGGGCACTTCCACAAGACAGTCACTTTCTTTTGCTTTCATGTTTAGAGAATTTCAACCTAGCCAAACCTGTGGGGATCCTTTTCCTTACCTGTTTGTTGTTGTTTGTTGGTTTATATTTATTATTGTGCAAAATGGTAGGTTTCATTTCTCATATGTAATATTACCTATGCTGTCCGTATGCGTCTTTTCCCTTGCTCTTTACTTTCCTCTCTCCTCTCTTCCCCTTCCTTTTTCTCCCTTTCTTTGTCCCTTCCAAAAGAGTCCCATCATGAATGGAATCTGAAAATTCTCCCATAAGATCTGGGTTTGAACACTTTGCTTCCTAGATAGCAAAGCTATCTGGGGAGGATTGGAACCTTACGACATATAGCTTTGCTGGTGGAAGTAAGTCATAAGGTGTGGATCTTTGAAGATTATAGCACAGCCTCTGGTTTTCTGTGCCTTCTGCTTCCTGGCCTTTTGCCCTGTGAACACCCTCAGCAAAAAGCTCCCACTGCCTCACCCATATCCCCTCCTATGATAGGCTGAAGCCCCTGATACCATGACCCCAAATAAATCTTCCCTTCCATAAGTTCTTTCTCTCTGTTTCTTCTTTGCGTTTGAATAAAACTCTACTGTGTACGTGTGCCACATTCTCCCTTTTCATCCGTCAGTGGATGGACGTCTAAATTGATTCCATGATTTGGATATTTTCAGGAGTGTTCCAACAAATATCGATGTACAGGTGCCTGTGTAGTGTGCTGACTTACATTGCTTTAGGCACACACACAGTATATCAAATGGTATTTTGTTTCCAGGTCTTGAGAAACTTTTATACTGATTTCCATAGTAGATGGAAAAAGTCACACCCTTACCAGCAACATATATCCTTATCCTCACTAGCCTCTATTGGGTTTTGCTTTCTTGGGAGTAGCCATTCTCACTGTTATCAGGGCAGTGCCAATTTTTATTTACACTATGGTAAAGACATTGAGTGCTTTTAAGCTTGCATTTGCTGGCCATGTACTTCTTTGTTGCAAAGCATCTGTTCACCTCATCTGCCCTTTTATTGACTGGATTTTTTTTATAGTTTGGGTACTTAAGCATTTTGAGTTCTTTATAAGTTCTAGATGGCAGTTCCCTGTGGGATGAAATGCTGCCAAAGGTTTTCTCCTACTCTCTAGATGGTCTCTTTGCTTTGTAATGCTTTCTCATGCTGTTCGGTTATATACAACGTTATTTTTCCAATTCTTACTATTATTTCCTGGATTAGTAGAGTCATTTTTAGAGTGTTCTTTCCTATGTCTATTCAAGGGTTTCCCCTGTGTTTTTATAGAGCATTGTCAGGTTTTCCAGTAAGGCCTTTGATCCCTTTTGAAGTAATTTTGTAAAGGCTGAAATACAGGGATCCAGTTTCTCTCATCTACTTGTGGATGTCTGGTTTTCTTAGAACCACTTGCTGAAGAGACTCTTTCCTCTAAAAATATTTTGAGGCAACTTTGTTGAGAATCAGATAGTTTTAGTAATACAGAATTATTTCTGGGTCTGTGGTTCTGCTCTACAGGTGCATGCGCCTGTCTTCTTTCTTGTACCATGCCATTCTTGTTACTAGGGCTCTGTGGTATAATTTGAAATCAGATATTCTAATACTCTCATCTTCATTCTATCTGGCTTGGGATTGCTTGAAACAATTCTTGTTTTTTGATTCTCCTATCTTGTTAGCAACACACTGTCACCTCAGACAACTAAGGTTAAGGCCAAAGAATCCACAATGAATGCCCACTGTATTTAATGGTCCTGGAAGCTATCACATAGTAGCCAGTCAGTCCATGCCAGGAGGTCTTTATAGATAGATAGAGAACAACCAAAATTGGGACTGAGGCATCAGATGATGAAGAGGACTGATTTGTGCTTTCATAGAAAAGCCAAGCAAGAACATTAATGGGGGGCAACACTCACCCTGAGTCCTGAAGTTGAAGGTACAACAGCTACACAAAACACAAATGCACATGAGCACGGCCTCCCCAGTCTTGTCCTCAGTCAGAGCACACCTGTGTGCTGCCTGGAACTAAGCATGTATTTTGGCCAGTTAGCATAGCCACGCTTTTCTGCAAGAGCCCTTTCTTCATGAAAGGTCAGGATGAGACCCTTTGGTGAGACTTCTTCCTATCCATTCCATTTTGATGTTGATCAGGGAGTTGCCACCTGCCTTACCCTTGATCAGATCTGCATTTTCCAGCCGATCTGAGTAGATGTCCCAGTAAATGTCTTTCCTGTCCCACCTCTGTGTCCATTCTGGACCCAGGAACCTGGCCCTGCTAACACTGGCATATTAACTCAGTGAATCTTCCTCACCAACCTGTGTTCAGATTAAAAAAGTTAATCTGGACAGGGGTTATTGAATTTGCTCAAGGTCATGCTGCTAACAAATGCCAGAACATTTCAGATGTCAAGTCTAACAGACTGAGTTCTAAACCCATATTTCTTACCATTGCACCCTCTTGCCCATGCCTGTGGTGCCTCATCCCACACTCTGCTGCTCCAGTGTCTGCCCAAAGAGAGTGCAGTGATTGCTGGACTTGCTAGGCTACTCCACTTGAGGCAATGGGCTTAAGATCTAATTCCTGCCCTCATGAAGTTTATTTTAGAAATCAATACATATACATGGCCTACAGTCCAGACACAATGAGTGACCTGTGCTGTGCCCTCTCTAAGCAGGAGACTTCCACTGCTAGCACGTTGAGAAATGAAAAAGACTACGGAAATTTTTAGCCTGGTAGCCGAGATTTGCCTATGAGTTCAGCAAGACTATAAAGAGAATGCCGCAGAACAATCTCAGTCTCACCTAAATTTCTGCATGAGTCTCAACTCAATGTCAGTGTGCTTGTTAGGTTTCCTTTCTTTCTTTCTTTCTTTCTTTCTTTCTTTCTTTCTTTCTTTCTTT